>JAADWP010000945.1:0-12612 GCA_023336215.1 Globisporangium iwayamae | reverse complement strand
TTTCCTTGGAGCTTGTTTCTTGTTTGTTCTTGTAAGACGTTGTAGAGAAGCAGAAAAGAAGCGAACACAGTTGTTCACGTGGGTGGTGGCGCTAGAGCTACTGATGAGCGGCATGACGCTGCTATTGCTGTGTGTTTGGTGCTGGGGGAGTGTTGTTTCTGGAATGAAACGTGCAGCTTGAGCAATGCACAGAGCGAAGAGCGAGTGCTTAATAAAGGGAGGAGACCATCACTCTACGTCGGAGTTTGGATCAGGGGCCACTATTCAAGTGACTAACTTTTTTGCCTCTTGACTTTCACAAAGTATGGTATACAAATCCTGGTATGTTCGCGAAGAAAGCTCGAATTTTGATGTTGTATTTGTTCTGTGTATGGTATACAACGAGCAAGAGAAGAAGGGAAAAAATCTGAGTTTCTCAGATTTTTTATTTCAGCCAATCAAGCTTTGATCAAAAATATCTGACAAAAAATAGTATGCGGATAAAAGTAAAAAAACTTGATAAAATGTGGTTCACATTTTGTTTTGGCAAATTCTTGTGGTGAACAAAAAAGACGTTTTGGGTTCTAGTGGGTTTGATCGACTGATTGACAACAGACACAGCCATCTTCATTACTCGTTCGGAAGCCAACCGAAGGAGTCCAGACGTACAAGACAAGCGACCATGTCCGACGCCGCCACCCAGCCGCTGACGCAGATCACGCCCGACCAGGTCGCGAGCTTCGCGTACGACCCCGTGGACGCCCGCGCGCTCGTGGATGCGCGCACCATCGTGGACGACGTGCGCGCCAACGGCATCGACGCGCTGCGCCAGCACGCCGTGCGCCTCGGCGACATCGCGGCGCTCGACCAGCCTGTGCTCATCTCCAAGCAGGAGCTCCACGAAGCGTACCTCAAGCTGCCGGCCAACGAGCAGCAGGTGCTCGAGCGCACGGCGCAGCGCATCAAGCTCTTCGCGCAGGCCCAGCGCGCGTCGATCCAGAACTTCCAGCAGAAGATCGACGGTGGCTTCGCCGGCCAGGACGTCTCGGCCATGAACGCCGCCGGCTGCTACGCCCCAGGCGGACGCGTACGTGTTGCATTCGATGTTCTAATGCGATTAGCGGTGTGATCACTGACGCGTTTATTTCTGCGTGTGTATGTGTACAAAAGTACCCGCTGCCGTCGTCGGTGCTCATGACGGCCGTGACCGCACGCGTGGCCGGCGTCAAGACGGTGGTGGTGGCCTCGCCGCGCCCAGCGCTCGCGACGCTCGCGGCTGCGTACCTGTCCGACGCCGACTACTTCCTTGCGGTCGGTGGCGCGCAGTCGATCGCGGCCATGGCTTACGGTGTCGGTGGCGTCCCGCCGTGCGACATCATCGTCGGCCCGGGTAACAAGTGGGTGACGGCGGCCAAGTCGCTCGTGTTCGGCAAGTGCGCGATCGACATGCTCGCGGGCCCATCCGAGTGTCTCGTGATCGCGGATGCGAGCGCGAACGTCGAGACGATCGCGGCGGATCTACTCGCGCAGGCCGAGCACGACACGGCCGCCGTGCCGATCCTCGTGACCACGAGCCAGAAGGTGATCGACGGTGTCAACGGGGCCATCCTCAAGCAGCTTGAGACGCTCCCGACGGCCGCCACGGCGCGTGTCAGCGTCAAGAACGTATGTTTGCCTCTGTTGTTGATAGATATTTTTGATACTTTGGTATCAGAATGTCGTTATGGTTGATTTTTGATACTTTTTCCTGACACTCGATACCTTCTTGTTCATGCTTGATACCTCTGTAGGGATTTGCCGTGCTGTGCCCGAACATGGCGAGCTGCGTGGCCGTGTCGGACGTGCTCGCGCCGGAGCACCTGGAGGTGATCACGGAGAACTACCAGGAGGTCGCGGACCAGGTGACCAACTACGGCGGCCTCTTCATCGGCGGTCGCGCGGCCGAGGTCTTCGGCGACTACGGCGCCGGCCCGAACCACGTGCTGCCGACGGGCGGCACTGCCAAGTACACGGGTGGGCTCTCGGTGCACACATTCCTGCGCATTCGCACGTGGATGCGCATCGACGACGCGCAGGAATCGCAGGCGCTCGTGCAGGACTCGGCGCTGCTGGCGCGCATGGAGGGGCTTGAGGGCCACGCGCGCGCCGCCGAGCAGCGTCTTCTGTAGAGATGAGTACTACAACAAACGGGGTGTAATGGAAAGCCCATCATGACCTGCTTAGCATTCATTCATTCGTTGGCTGATTAGTAGAGTCTGGCTATGGAGTAGTGGCGCCTGTGAACTGAGAGAACCACCTCATGGGCGTACTGAGCACCTGCGTCGCCGTCTCGACCTCTCGTGGGAACAAGTGCGCCGCCAGATGCAGCACGTTGACCTCGTATTCGCTCTCGAGAACGTACATGAGCGCCGCGAGGATGAGAAAGTAGAAGGCAACGTCGAGGTATCCGCCGTAGGTGGACGTGGCCGAGAACGAAGTAGAAGTTGATGAAGATGCAGGACAAGTGGTGTCGCTAGCATCTGCCTCAGCGCGCGCGACGAGCTCGTCCATCTTGTGCTTCTCGAGCCCCAGCAGCGTCTGGAGCTTGCGGATCTTTTCCTTCTGGCGCTCCTTCTCGGCGTCGTTGCGTTGCGCTACTACTGCTTTGGGATTCGATATCGGCGATGCTGCTTTACCAGCATCTACTGCCGGATGCGAACAAGGCGAGGCTGGCGGCGTTTGCAATCGCTGGGGCGTGTCTGCGGCTGTTTTGGTGTCGTAAGCCTCACGCTTCTTCGTTCCGTCACTGCTACTAATGGTCTTGTTGCTACTGCTGTCGTAGTCGAATGGCTCACCAGGGAAGGCGGTGAGCACCGCGAGGAGCACAAGACCGAGCGCGAGCCCCAGTCCAAGGCTCTTGATCGCGTCGTCCATTCCTCCTCACAAAGGCTTTCTTCACACAGTCAGGTCGAGTCGAGTCGTTGGAGATAAGCGACTTGTCACGCGCGTGCGACTTGACTCGACGCTTCTTGCTGAAGCTTGACTGACGACTAACCCTAGACGGTGCAAAGCGGACCAGTCAGTGTGATGTGCGCCACATTGTTTCAACTCGATGCTGCTACTCCATCGTAAATGCATGCAACTGACCACCAGGGCTGCTAGCAATTATCAGTAGGACGCCATACTATTTGCAAAGTTTTCATTGAAATGGGCCTTTATCCTTCCTGTTGCTGAATCGATTCGTACACGTTCGACGTCGAGAGCAGCTGCATCTGGAACGGCACCTTGCTCTGCTCGGCAGCACTGCGGCCGTGCACCAAGTGCACGTTCCCGTTGTTTGCGAGCTGCAAGGACGCCAGGAACATCCGGCAGACCTGGTACTGGCTCATGCCGCCCACGATCTCTCCAAACGGAATCGTCACTCCATCATTTTGTGTCTTTTCTTCGTCGTCTTCTGCCCCCTCCTCCGAGATGGCACGCGCCTTCCGCTTCGGTTTGATCTTGTGCTCCTCCTGCTTTACCTTGATCTCCTCTTCCAGGTGGCCGATAATGTCACGGCCGTACGTGTGGATGTCGAACGGCGGATGTAGGTCCTGCTCCTTGAGAATCGGGTTGAGCTTGGCCTGCCACTCGTCCACCTGTTTGCTCAGGTTCGTCTCGCGCACGTACTTCTCAGTGCCCTGCATGAATGTCTTGATGTGCTGGCGGCAGATGTCTTCGTAGCTGAGAGGATGGTCAGGGTCATCGTTGGCTTTCAGGTCGTAGCCATCGGCTGATGTGTCCAAGTAGCTCGCTGGCGCGCTCTCAAAGTTATTGTCGCCCTGATCCCAGTCGCCGCCGCCAGTCTCGAAGCCCGCATCTCCGTCGCCGTCATAATCATCGGCGCTGAAGTCATCGTCACCGTCATCGTTCGCGTTCAGGTCCAGATCCAACGCGTTCGTGCCGTTCACCATGTTCATGCCCAGCACGTGCATCTGCTCCTCTTCTTCCTCGGCCTTCTCCTGCAGCAACATGGCCTGCGCGCTCTGCTCCTCCTTGGCTTCGCAGCGACGAAGCAGGCCCTTCCACTTGGTTTCAAGCTTCCAGAGCTCGTCGCAGCTCTTTACGAGCACGGGGACCTTGCAGAACTTCTTCTTGAACTTGCTCTCCAGCGCATTCTCCTTGGTCTCTGTCCACACCCACGAGGACCACTGCGGACGAGATGCGCCAAAGAAGAATCGCTCCTTGAACTGCGGATCGTCGAGCCCGTCGATGACTTCTTCGTCGTCGTCGTCTTTGCCTTTCTTGTTGGACTTCTTGATCTTCTCCTTCTTGCGCTTTGGGTACGAGCGCCCTTTTCGAAAAGGTCGCGACGTCGCCGAGCTGGCGTCGTACGGATCGAGTGGTGCCCACGGATCGCGTTCTTCATGATTTGCTCGGGTTGAATACGTCGGGGCTGCAGCAAACGTCACCTGTCGTCCGGTCTCGGGGGCGTCTGCATCGTCGTTACCTTCAGCAGCGTCACCACCTTCAGCGCCATAGTCTTCATCATTGTACCCATAGTCCACACCACCTCCGTTGTCATCGTCATCATCATCATCATCTTCAACGTGGCGGCCATCGTCAGCGCCACCGTCCATGAAGAAATCATCTGCAACATTGTCAAAGTTTAGCGCCGCGACCGGGTTTTTCAGCCTCTCCCTTGCGAATGCGGAGCCAAACCCTCTCTGACCGTTCTCGCCATCGTCGTCGCCTTCACCATATCCGAGGTACTTCTTACTCGTCTCGTCCAGCAGCAGCACACCGCTTGCATGCAAGTTGCACGACAGCAGCTTGAACGTCTCGCCGTGGTCCCGCTCATCCGGGATCAGCGACCCCATCAGCGAGATCGACGCCCTGTATGTAGACCACGCAACACAAGTGCACACACACAACAGCCCTCTGTCAGTCAAAAGGGCATTGTCCACACATACCTCTCTCTGTAGCAAGCCAAAGACACGCACTGGATGTTGGTATTGCTCTTGGCAAGCGCACCGCCGCTCTTCGGTCGCTGCGTCTCGATGCTGTTGGACTTGAGCGTGATGTTGCGTGCCTCGTCCAGCTCGTCGAACATCGGCAGCGGGTTGAGAAAGATGTCATGCGCGTCTCCACCAGCGCCACTTGGATAATTGCTCCCATCGCCGTTGTCTCCAGTTGCGCCGTCCTGACTGTCGCCGTGGTGGTGGTTGCGGTCCTGCTGCTTGGACAGGTGCGCGAGCGTCTGGAACACGAGCGCGTACAAGTACTCGACCTTGCGACTGTAGATCGCACTCGTACCTTGGATGAGCAGTGCAGCCTCGGCAAAGTTCATCACGCGCGCACCATCGTTGCCGCCAGTCGCCTGCGAGAACTGCTGCTGGGATGACAACGCGTCGCCGTCGTCGTCTTGCGGATCGAACGCGATGTTCAGGTGCTCGAGCTCACCAAGGTACTCCTCCAACTCCTGCGCCAAGTCGATGTTCCAGTTCTTGCTCAGGTCCCTGTATCATACACACAATAGGGCGATATCCATAACGACAGCATTCTTGTGAAACGTTAGCACATCGGCGGCAGAAAAAAGAAACGGCAGGTGGATTTGGCGGCTTAAATTGCGCACGGCACAGCACATATCA
Organism: Globisporangium iwayamae; assembly: GCA_023336215.1. Lineage (NCBI taxonomy): Eukaryota > Oomycota > Peronosporomycetes > Pythiales > Pythiaceae > Globisporangium > Globisporangium iwayamae. Next base: position 7,024 of record JAADWP010000945.1, on the reverse strand, counting down.
TGACATGTAGGTGTCAATCAAAAGTGCTGGATGAGCAGCGTCGTATGAGCATACGCGTGGAGCGCAGTTCGTACCGAATCGGCTGCAGCAGGTGCGTGAAGCGACTGCTCTCGGCGCTCATCGTGCGTGCTGCTCGAGCCTTTTTGATTTCTTTTTGGGTGAGCGCAATTCGCAGCAATTCAAAAAAAAGGCGCGGGAATGTTGCACGAAGGTAGGAGTGAGAGTGATGGGCTTGAAATGCTAACAAGCCCGTTTACAGTACCGGCGGTACCTATTCTTGGTGGTCGATCGATCTTTTGGCCAACACGCAAATAGCTCTCGCAAGAGCGAGCGGCATGCGCCGAGGTGTGATTGACCCGCCTGCTATGCTGCGCAACGCAACGCATCGCCTGCACCATGCCAGCGTAGCACCATACAAGTCTGATCAGCAGCAACAGCAGCCTCGAAGAGCTCCGACCGACACTACCAGCTCGCGTTGATGTACTTGCTGACGAGGCTGCGCTGCTGAAAACACGAGTACAAAGAAGCAGCAAATGGCGACAGCGTTTGCAGCCTCCACAACGGCGCACACTGGCTTTGACCATAGCACCAGCACCAACACCGCCACTGGCGCCGCGAAAGACTCGACTGCTATTAACAACAGCAGCAGCAGCTCAGGCAGCAATGGCTTCAAAGTCTACGGCAGCGTCTTCAAGGTGGACGCGCGCTACCAGTTCCTCAACCCGCTGGGCAAGGGCTCCTACGGCATCGTCTGGTACGTCTCTATGTCCGCCCACCTAGACCCACTAAGACTTGCAATGTGAGAACTAAGGCTTCTCGCTATCATTCGCCCTCCTAATAGCGCTGCGAAGGACCGCGAGACAGGCCTGAGCATGGCGATTAAGAAGGTGTCGCCCATGGCCAAGCGCACGGTGGACGCCAAGCACACGCTGCGCGAAGTTTTGCTACTGCAGTTGCTGGGCAGGCACCCCAATGTAAGGCTATGCCCATCAGTGTGACTACCTATCTCTAAGCTGTAGACCTTAAGCTAAGCTAAGCTCTCTCTTTGTGTATGTATGCTGTGCTATAGATCATCTCGATCCACAATCTGTCGACGAACCTCAAGGACGACGAGCTCTACATTGTGATGGACCTCATGGACACGGACCTACACCGCGTGATCCAGAGTTCGCAGGCGCTCTCCGAGTCGCACGTCAAGTACTTCCTCCACCAGCTGCTGCGCGGCGTCAAGTACCTCCACGACAACGGCGTTTTGCATCGTGACCTCAAACCAGGCAACCTGCTGCTCAGCAAAACCTGTCAGCTCAAGGTACATATTACGTGACGTGACGCCATGTGCGACATGTGAAAGCGTCCTCCTCTGTCTGACAGCCTCTCATTTGTCATGTGTCTCGCTTGGATGGACAGATCGCCGACTTTGGGCTAGCTCGAAAATTCCATCAACACAGCAGCGGCAGCTCAATTGGGATATCGTCCACGCTCGAGCGACCTCGCTCAGCTCCGGCAGGTTCGTCCTCAGGCTCAAGTTCAGGCTCTCGGCCGTTTGACCGCGCACCCATGACGGAGCATGTGGTCACGCGCTGGTACCGTGCGCCGGAACTCATGCTGCAGCCCGACGGCCTCTACGACCAGAGCGTGGACATGTGGTCTGTCGGCTGCATCTTCGCCGAGATCCTCGGACGCAAGGCGCTCTTCCCCGGAAAGAACTTCCTGCACCAGCTCGCGCTCATCTTCGACGTGCTGGGCACACCACCAGCCGAAGCCACGACGCGCATCAAGAGTGCACAGGCGCAGCGGTTCCTCAAATCGCTTGGTAAGAAACCCAAGGTCCCGTTCCGCACCATTTTCCCTACAGCAAGCGATGACGCTGTAGATTTGCTCGAGAGACTGCTCGAGTTCGACCCTGCGAAGCGAATCACAGCCCAGGACGCGCTCGCGCATCCTTACATGCAGGCGATTGAGAAGAAGTACAAGGGCGCGGACCCGCACGCGAACACGCGGGGGCTCGATTTCTCCTTCGATGCCGACAAGAAGCTCACGAAGCTCGATCTACGCGCGCTCATCGTCAAGGAGGTCGAGAGCTTCCGCAAGTGCGTCGCACACACAGCCACGATCGATAACGAGCTCAGTGAGGAAGAGCTCCGCGAGAGGGCTTCAACTGTTGGTAGCAACCACTCAATAGGCGCCAAGCAGCTGCCCAAGGACAAGCTCAGCCAAGTCCAGCAGCATCATACTGCGGCGATGCCAGGCGCCAGTGTACCCGGGGCCACACCTGCGACCACTAAGGACCTGAAGACACAGGCGAGAGTTATGTGTGGCTCTGCGGGCATGAGTATGATCAACTCGCTGCTGCGCCAGCCCCTGACGTCATCTCAGAATCAGGAGCAGCAACCTCAGAATACTCAGCCGACTGGGAATGATGTGATGCCATCAACTTCTGCTATTACGAGTGGAGCGAGTTCGGCGATTGCGATTGGCTCGAATCGCCAGCGAATACGCACGACGACTAAGCCGCCGGTACCTCGCCAGCAAGGCATCAGCGGTACTGTCTTGGCGACTGGAGTGCTCGTGGCGAACCAGCAGGAGAATCAACAGCAGCAGGGACGCGTGACGAAACATCACTCGCAGAGCGGAAGTCAACTCCTGACTGAGCAGTCAGACGCACAGTTCTCAGCATCATCACCACCTGCGCTAATGAAGAAACAGCCAAAGGAGCAGATTGCACCGCGAGGCTTCCTGTTCACCCAGGCTCCAGCGCCAGAGATGGGCTCGCAAATAACAACAACTGAGAGTAACCACCCGTACTCTGTTAGTACTGGTGCAAACAGCAGTGTGCCTGACCCTGCCAAGGCCATCGCGGCAGCGATTGCACTGAGCGAGCGGTCCAAGGCGCTCATCTCGTCCCTCTCCAAGCCAGCAAGCACAGATTTGACTGGTTTGAGTCAACGACTAGGCTCAAACCAGCTCTTCGCGTCTCGCGTCAGCAACTTCGGTAGCAGCAACGCAGGCAAAGCGGGGAATAACCCTGAGTGCTCGTCCTCTTCTTCGTCATCTTCATCGTCATCAGACAGCAACACTGAGAGCAGCCACTTGCGCGCAGCTCTGACCCAAAGGTCGGCAGCGAACCCAAGAGCCCGAGTACTTACGAGCCGCCAGGATACGCCGACTGATACTAGTGCCACGGGCTCTGGACATATGCCGATCCGGCGAACTGCGTCAGCTGGCCCTACACGCACACGCCCAAGTCTCGTTGCAGTTACCAACAGCAGTAGCACTGCTTTTGGCACCACCAGCAACGCGGCGGCCTTCGTAGGGACAACGAGCTCGCTGATTCGAGCCCAGCGTACGGGCAACGGGCAGACGCTCACCGAGTCAGCCAACCAGATGCTCGCGACCATGAAGAAACCCCAACAACTACAGGGACAACAGCAAAACGGTCACAGTGAGGCTGAACGTGACGAGTCCGTCGTATTTGCGCCACCGGTGCAGTCATCATCGACTTCGACGCTCAAGACGCAGCGATCGACCTCACAGCTTATCCCTCTGCAGCAACAACAGCAACAGCCAGTGGATGAGAAGAAGCTGCCTAAGCAGCGCCTGACGGTGCCCAAGAGTCCCAAGTTCTCCGTCATGTCCTGGCAGAAGAAACGCGGCGGCAGCGGACCGATCCGGCCCAGCTCCGCTGCGTCCACCACTGCTAGCACAGCGCAACCATTGGCTACTGCTACCGCTATGACGGCGAGAAGGTGAGCTTAGGTTAATACGTAAATATCAAGGACAGAACTGCTGGCCCTTCGCAGACTTCTACAACGCCCCCCCTTTGTCTTTGTATTAAGGACAACACGCACGAGATGAATTGTGCACCTGATTTTTTTTGCTTCATGACTGTGTTGCGTATACGAGAACAAAAGGCCCTCTACAGCTCGACTGGCGTTGGTTCTTTCTCGGCGTCGACCTCCTCAGCACTGCCTGCACTCGCACTTGCCTGCTGTTGCTGGGCACTGGCGTTCCACTGATGGAAGACTGACTCGGGCAGCTGCAACACGGCGTCGCCCGAGACCGCGATCGCCGTCTTCTCGAGGCACACAGTAGCCAGCTGCTGGCGCTCGACGTCCGCCATGGACGAGTACGCGAACGCGTCCACGTCGGAATCTCCGGCCGCGCGGCTGTTCCTCGCGTCGCGCATCTGCTGCGTCTTCTTGACCGCGTCCGCCGCCAGATGCAGGTTCTTGGTCAGCTCAGCGATGTCCTCTTCTTCTTCTTCGTTGTCGTCAGCACCGCCGTAAGTCTTCTGTTTAAAAAGCTGGTCTTGGGCGCGTGGTTTCTCTTCTTTGCTGCCACGAGGGATTGTGTTGCCAAATCGGTCGTACTGTTCTTCTTCTTCTTCGCTCTCTTCTTCGTCGCTGTCGAGACGCGGTAGATTGAACGTTCTCTGGGCCGTGATGGCGTTGCCGAAGCGGTCGAGCTGCACCTGTTCCTGGCTTTCATCACCGTCCTCATCATCCTCGCCTTCATTGTCGCTGTCCATGCTCGGCGGCAGCTCGAAGCGCTTCATGCGGTCCGCCTGATCGACCTCGCAGGACGCCAGGTACGCGTTCTGCGCCGCGACAACCTGCTCGCTGTTTTCGCACGCGGCATAGGCCTCAAGGCAGTCCATGTTGATCTTGAGGAATTCCATGCCCCACGTGAACTCCTCCATGATCTGCACGGCTTCGTCCTTCAAACCGCAGATGAAGAGCGTCGCGGCGATTGCTTCGGCGCACGAGAGCTTGTACGGCCGGCCGTAGTTGACCGAGTTGGCCGCCACGAGAAACGGCAGCAGCCGGTGCGAGCCCGAGCGCACCTGCTTGTACGGCAGCTCCTGCACCTTGGCCCACGAGCAGTCGATCACCGAGATGCCGATCGACTCGACGATGCCCTATAATATATAACAAACCCATACACACGTGAGATATGATATAGCGTGGGATAGAATGAATGCATCAACTGGACACTATGCCATGCGTACCCGGTCAGCTGGGGACACGATGTGCTCACCGGCGGGCGAGAGCACGAGGCCGCGGAAGTGCTGGCCGGGCTTCATGGACTTGACGTAGCCGAAGCGGCAGAGCTTGCGCCCCGTGCAGCGCTTCGAATCGCACTGCTGGAAGTCCCACATGCGCAGCGTCACGGGGAACGACCGGCGCTTGAAGTTCGCCTCCGACTCCTCGTCGCCGCGCTCGCGATCCAGTGGCGCGCCTCCATCGTTGCGACCACCTTTGCCCTTGCCCTTGCTACCTTTGCTGCTGCCGCCGGTGTCACCGCCGCTGCGGTTCTTGCCGCGCGCTGCTGCCGGCTTGGCGTCGTCTCCACCATTCTTCTTGCCCATCGCTTTCTTTTTGACAATGCCAAATGCTGAGGACACACTAAAAGAAGGGCAATCTGCCTTGTGATTTTTGACTCGGAGCGCCCTGTTTGAAGAAATGCCCAACCCCTTTGCCGCAACTTCTCGACGCTGATATCGACGTCTTCGCGCACAACCGACCCTCGTTCATGCTGCACGAGAAATGTCTGCTTGTCGACGAGAAGATCGTTGTCCCCGGATCCGCTAATTGGATGTACCACGCAATGGTTAGTGGTGGCATCGTGGTAATCCAAGACGACTCGCGACTTATTGTATCTGTGGCGCAGTACTTCGACGATTTGCATAGGGCGAGGGATTATCGCAAGGTTGTGTATGCAGACTTGCTGAAGACGGAAGTGCGCGAAGTGCGAGGAGAGTCTGAATATCGCGGCACGATGCTGTGTTAACGATAGCATCACAGCTCGTATCGAGTGGATCCATCAATGCTAATGTAAATGTTGCCTTTTGTTCTTCTCACAACATCGACCGTCGTTCGAAACGACGACGCACACAGCAAGACGGAAGTAAGCATTTGCTTGCGCAGCCCGCAGGGCAGTAAACACGACGCATGCCAAGCGCGTCGCACTTCTCTCGCGCTACAGCCCCTGCGCACACACAACGTAATGTGTCTGCACGCCGCTGTCTCGGCGTCACCTCACGCGCCCATGGTCGACGTTCACATGAAGCCGCGCGCGCGTGCGTGCGTGCGTGCGCTGATGCAACCTCACGAGAGGTCCCCCATAACAACAGCCGCATGTATTGAAAATGCCGTCGAGCCCTGATTTCTTATTCGCCTCTGCTTTCACTGACTGACTGACGGGCTCACAGTGTCTTCCTTGACAGTTGACAGCAACTAACAGCAACAGTACTTGGTACTCTCCGCCGTTTGCAGTCGGAGGTCTCTCATCTCGCAATTTGCCAAGCAAACAAGCAAGCACTGTAACCAACTGCCAGTAACCAGCAAGAAGGATGGAGCTCATCACCGCCGTCGTCTTCCTTCTCGCTCTCGTCGCGACCATCATCGTCGTGTTCGTGCTCGCGGAAGCGACTGCCACCAACAACGGCAAGCGCATGCTCGAGGCGCGTCGCTCGCCTTTCCGTGCGATTGCGACGTCGGCGAACACCAAGACGGACTTTGAAATCGATCTGGAGCGCGACCTTGAGTACGTGGTCGTACAAGTTGTGGACGACAACGCGAGCGACTACAACAGCAGAACCACCTGCAGCGAGGCGCACGCGACGCTGAACGAACTCATGGACTACGAGTCGCGCTTTGACTGCGACGCCGTGCTCGAGTTGTGTGCGTGCGACGACCTGGAGCAGGACGACTCGTTCGGCGCCGCCACGGTGGTCATGGGACTCCATCCTATGGCTGCTACCGCCAACGCTATCAGCAGCACGAGCATCACTGCCAGCACCACTACGACCAGCCCCGCAACTAGCACCAGCATCGTCTGTGACGACATCAAATCGATCGAGATCATCATCGACGCCGAAGTGGAACAAGAAGCGTTGGAGGACGTCACGACGACGAATAACTCGGAGCAGCAGCGAGAGCAGCCGCCGCAACAAGTCGGCTCGGCTATACTAGCATCCGAGGAGAGTGAGATCGATGCTCTACTTGAAGACTGCACTGAAGAA
>JAADWP010000944.1:0-12698 GCA_023336215.1 Globisporangium iwayamae | reverse complement strand
GAAAATGGGGTTGTTAGCACGGCAGAGGGATATAGTATAGTCAGTCACATAACATACTCAAACAGCATCGCTAAACTCCTAGTGGTCGCAAAGTTATGAGGAAAAAGGTGGGTGGCCGTATATTTTTGGCCTGGAGTGTAACACCTCATATATATCGAAACTACCCTTAATTAACGACATTTAGGCCACAGTAACCAGGCTGCAGCTTTAACTACCGTCTGTGCAGCAAATAAACGGCCGCCGTGGAGAACATCAGTCCCACAACCACGTCGTGACTTGACACAAAAGCAAGCACAAAGGAAGCCATCCCAAGCAACAAGCGATCCGTCGCTATCTCGTCACTTCCCACTCTCTCTCTCTCTCTCTCTCTCTCTCTCTCTCCCTGTGCATCTCCCCATACGCCAACGAGAGCGCTACGATGTTCAAGAAGTTCTCGGAGCGCTTCCCGACGGCGGCCAAGAGCCTCGAGTCGCTCACGGGTGCTGGCGCTGCGGGGACGTCGCCCGTCCCCGCCGACTCGCCCGCGACCACTGACGCTAGCAGCAGCGACGCCGAGAACGACAGCAGCCAGCAGAATGTCGATGATACCAGCGCTGTGACTCAAGGTGGCGACGCTACTGACATCAGGGATGATGCGAAGGACGGCAGCGAAGAGGAGAGTGCGGCGACGGCGGCCGCACCGAAGAGCGACGACCGCCGCATGGCGCATGTGAAGGCTGCGCTCGCCGAGAAGCTCAACTCCGAGTCCGTCTCCGCCGCCGCGTCTATCGCAGCGACAAGCATGCTAGGCTTCATGAAGAAAGCACAGAGTGTGGCAAGCGTCGCTGCGCGTGAGGGCGCCGCGAAGGCGACGGTGTGGAAGAACAAGGCATTTGACGCGGCGGACATGGACGCGCTGCAGCGGCGCCTGAGCTACGCGCTGGACCGCTCGACGGGCGAAGTGAACCTCGAGCTGCTCAATTTCTCGTACATCACGGACAACATCGTGGCAATGGGTTTCCCCAGCATGAACCTCGGCACGAACCGCACGCTCATCAAGGACAACCCGATCGACCTCGTGTCCATGTATTTGAACGACAAGCACGGCGGCCACTACATGATCTGGAACCTGAGTGGTAAGCGCATTATGGCGTTGTTGTTATGGTTAATGAGGGACTGTACGACTGACTTTGTAATTGGACTGATTGACTGCTGCAGAGGAAACCTACGACTACGCCTATTTCGACAACCAGGTGCGCATCCTTGTGTCTGGTTTGCATGGCCCGTTTGGTATAGCTGATGCGCTTATCTGTTGACTCTTCGTTAGGTTCTGGAATTCAACTTCCCTGGCCACCCAGCGCCACCGCTTGGTACGTATTACATTCGTTTGCTAGGCGCATGTTGCTTCCGCATTGCCATTCTGACGATTGTGTATGCGACGATGTTGATTTGCTCAGGTCTTATGTTTAAGATATGCTCGTCGATTGAGAACTGGCTGCAGGCGGATGAGAAGAATCTGGCTGCGATCCACTGTCTGACGGGGAAGGGCCGCACGGGCACGGTCATCGCGTGCTACTTGGCGTGGACGGGACAGTTCCCGAACGCGATGGAGGCTCTCGAATACGTCGCTGAGCAGCGAAACGCGTCGGTCGAGAAGCTCACGATTCCGTCCCAGAGAAGATACATTCAGTACTTCACGAACGTAATGGATGGTGTCAAACCGCGATCGTCACCGCTGCTGCTTCGTCGCGTGATCATCAACACAATCCCAGTGTTTGGCTCGCGACGAGTGCTCGAGCCTGTGAAGAAAGAGGCGATCGAAGGAGAAGCTGCGGTTAGCAGTGAGACTGAAGGCGATGCTGACGCTGCTACTACGGCTCCAGCTCAGGAAGCTACCGCTAAACAAGAAGAAACGCAGGAGATCATTGAAGAAGGTTGCTGCCCGTACCTCCAGATCTTCAAGGGCGGTAAGCTGGTTTTCACCACCACATGGCGCGACATGGAGACGGGCAACGGTGTGCAGTGGGCGGGCATCAACGACGGCTCCATTTCGTTCAATGTTGACTGCATGCTGCAGGGCGACGTGCTCATCCGCTGCCGACACCTGACGGACGCTGGCGAGCGAATCTCCATGTTCCGTGGCGCGTTCCACACCGGGTATATCCCGCAGGGCATCCTGAGGTACGCATCGTGTCGCCTAGACTTGTTCGTTGATTACCAAAAAGCACAAGGCTTACATATGTATACTCAATTTATGAACCTAATTCAGACTGACGAAGGCGCAACTGGACGGCGCGTGCGGCGACCCTCGTTTCGACCAAGACTTCTTCGTGGACCTGATCTTCGCCGATGTCGAGACGGACAGCGGAGCTCATACGCAGCCAGGTTTGTGACTGCTTTCAGAACCAGCAGTGTACAATTTTGTGGTCTTCATGACTGACTCTGTACTGACAATGATTGCTCTGTCCAACAGACGGCTCGGTGTCGGCGAACGGACCGAAGAGCGAAGGTGTTGCTCTCACGGAGGAAGATCGTCAGGCCTATGAAGACATGCTGCACCGTGACGAAGCGTTCTGGGTGGACATTGAAGCGCGAAAGGAGCGACTTCAAAAATTGCGCGAAGAGCAGTTGATCAAGAAGCAGCAGGAGGCCGAGGCTGCGGCTGCCAGAGCCGCAGAAGCCGCCGCTGCCGCTGAAGCTGCCGCGCTCGCTGAGAGGGCTGAACAGGCGAAGAAGGAAGCTCTCAAGGCGCAGAGCTCGTTCAGCATTATCGGTGGCGATGAAGAGCTGCAGTTTAAGCCGTCTAAGGCGAACCGCAAGGGCAGCTGGGATGAAGCGAAGGACAAGGAGCTGATGAGCGAGTTGGAGTCGATCACGTCGGGCGCGCTGGCCAAGGTCGCTGACGACGACCTGCTTCTCCACCACGGCCTCGAGGAGAAGGCAACAGACAAGGGTAGCCCGACTGCAGCCAGCGACGACGCAATGGCTGGGCTCGCGAAGGAGTTTGAAGACATGAAGAACCTGGAGAAAGAGCTTGGACTCGAGTCGTTCTCGAGCGAGTTGGCGGGTCTCCCTGATGGGAAGCTGGACGCCCGCCTCGATGCGCTGGACGCGGAGCTTCAGGGTCTCGGTTCCCTGTCCCCTTCGGCGAAGGACGCCAGTGCAGAGGACGTGATGAACTTCGCTGCAGACGATTTCGATGAGCTTGAAGAGTACCTGAGCGGTCTCTCCACGTCCACGTCTTGAGCAACAGGCAGTGCGTGAATGCTTCATAGCATCGTTGCTTGCGTGCAATGATCAAGAGCCGAGCTAGTGATGAGTGAAAGACAAACAAGAACTGAGAAACAGCGAGCGAGAAAGAGAGCTAAAGATCCCCTTACGTGTCCTGAGGGGGCATAAATACAGTGCATGTGACGTGTGACGCTTTGCATTTCATCATCAGGTGTTTGGCGATCGTGAACAGGCGCGAGGCGGATCTTCGAGGGACGAAGAAGCGCAGCAAGCAGCAGATTTTTGCGCTTGCGAGTCAAGATGGCGATCTCGCCGTTCAATGCCGCTGTTACGATGCCGGGTACGGCTCCTGCCATCCACGCCACCTATTCAGCTCACGAGCTTGCATGTCTAAATGAGCCTCGTTCGTTTCTTGCAGTGTGGCAGGACCCGTTCGTGGAAGTGATCAAGTTCGGCATGAACCACCGCAGCGTCGGGTGGCACGCACAGGGCGACGTGGAGCAGCTACAGGACCCGCAGATTCACAAGAACGTCTTCAAGATCCGCGGTGCAATCGCCGCGACCAACTACCTGCGGGTGCCCAGGTTCGCAATTGCTATCGCTTGCATACTGATTCATTCGAATGCTGCTGTCCACTCACTTACTCCTCTACAACTGAATAGAGATACGACGAAAGGCACGCAGGGCCTTGGGCTCACGGGACGCTTCGTCTACGTCCAGGTACGCAGCGCACATGATGATGATGACTTGTGGCCGTGTCATTATGGCTCAATGGCTCATGTACTGCTATTGCTACATGCCATTATAGTTGCGCTGCATTCAAGACCTGCCCGTGACAATCCACTTGGACGTCGTCACGACCAAGAAGACGACGCTGCGGTTCACGTTAAGCTCCATTTACCAGTCGCTCCGAAGCACTGGCACCGTACTGCGTGTGCCTTTGAGGTACTCAAGTCTGGTTGTGCAGTTTGCTTGTGAACGGATGAAGCTAAGTTTACCGTTACTGACTAAATCTGCCAACTGGAATGTAGTCTGAGCAACCGGTGGACTGTACTAGCGATCGACTTGGTGCAGCTCCTGGAGCTTCACACGTTCAACCAGTACTCTCGCGAGCAGTTCCGCCACCTCAAGGTAAGCGAGTTCTCATACCTACAGCCATCAGCATGCAATGTCGTTCGAATATGTTACCTGAAGAACGATGTGATGTTGTTTGATAGAGCGTGACATTGTGCGCCGCGATGAACGCGCGTAATGTGTTCACCTCCGCAACTCTGTACACTCAACAGGTGCGACTTGCGATGTATTACGTGCCTGGAACATTCCATTGTTAGCAACATTCAGCGCCTTGCCACGTGTGCATTCTACAGACTCTCCCAGCAGTGCTCCGCTTTCCAGAGATACCTGGGACGCAGTACGACTGGCAGCAGGTTCTTTCACCTCTACAGCTGCTGTCTCCAAAGAAGCAACCGACAACCGCACGAGCAAGAAAGTCGTTTTCCAACCAGAGCGGTCACGAGCCCACCACAGTGGACAAAACTGGCAATTCTTGCTCAAAACTCGAAAGCGAAGGCGAGCAATCGCTGTCACCTATGAAGCAACTTCAAGCGCAGTCGTCATTGTTATCGCCATCGCGGACGGTGTTTGAGAAGTCGTCGCCAGCCACGAGAGAGCGCAACCTGCATCGCGACCGCAATTCGATCCTCGCTAGAGTACGTGGCTCTCTCGCTATGACATACGAACGAGTTTCATACGCGCTGGTATTTCTTCAGTATTGACACCACCAATGACGTACCCCTCTCATTTAGGCAGATCAGATCATTCGCGATGCCGGGATCGCTCCGTCCGAAGTGTCAACCGACCACCAGCAAGCTACCCACTCGGCTATAACCACGAAGCAATCATACCGCATGCAGCAGTTAGTGCCTCCGACAATGAGAAAGAGGAGAACAGTGGCGTCTGTGACAAAGCACGAGTGGCCCGACCCCATCCTTTCACTAAAACACATCATCGGGTTCTCGAATCCATTCCCAAAAGCTCTCGTGTGGCTCCCAGGAGCCTCGTGCTGCATCTACTCAAGCTTCTCGACCATCATCATCCGAGACTTCCACACAGACAGCAAGGTATCAACATCATCATCATTCCCATGCTTCAGCCACAATAACAACACTGTGGAGAGCGACAACCAGAGTACAGTAGCAACGTATGGCGGTGGGAGTTCAGTCGATTTCTCAGGCTCAAGCACCACCGAGTATTTCTTACGAGGCCACACTGCGCCCATCTGTGGACTGTCACTCTCGAGCGATGGCTCGTTGCTGGCCTCCGTCGAAGAAGGCTCGTCCAGTGTCCGGATATGGAATCTTCAGCATCGAGCGTGCGTGACGGTTCTGAAGGGGCAAGCGAGGGGAATCCACGCGCTCTGCTTCTCGGTCCAGGACGAGCAGACAGCTGTGATGCGACTCTGTGCAGTGGGGCGAGACGAATCGTATCGCATGCAAATCTTCGTTTGGGACTGCTCAGCTCTACGAGGCGCCAAGGGATCAGCACACAACAGCAGCGTAGCCATGCCGATCATCGCTAGGCAGACGTGCGACTTCCCCATCACGACCATCGCGTTCTCACCCTACGAGGCTGATCACCTCGTGTCCTGCGGCAAGGAGAACGTGCGCTTCTGGCGCCTGCGCAACAGTCATCTGTCGGGCAGTCCCGTGATCCTGAACGAGTATTCAAGGGGCACAGTGTTTACAGACCTGGACTTCGACCCCGTGTACCAGGCGTTCCCGTCCAATATCCCGCGCATGCGGCCTCTCTACGTATCCTCGAGCCTGGGGTCCTTACTATTGATCGATTACGACACGCGCGACGTCGTGTGCGTCTACCAGCTGCACGACGCGGCGATCAATTGCCTTTCGATCAACGAGGGCTTCTGCGTCACGGGCTCCGAGGACCGCTTCCTGCGTGTCTGGCCGCTGGATTTCACCGATTTCTTCCTCGAGGCGCAGCATGAGGCCGGCGTGGCCTCGGTGCAGGTCTCGCTCGATGGGCTCCGCGTACTCGTCGGTAGCAGGAATGGCGCCATCGGCGTACTCGACATCTCCGACCAACGCTACGCCACGATACTGCGCTCGCACACAGACGCGCTCACGACCATGGCGCTCACACCATTTTCTCTGCTCCCCAGTGGCGATGAAGTGGTCATGAAGGATGAGGTCGTGACAACCTCACGCGACGGCACGCTGCGCATCTGGGACGTCGCTTCGGGCCAGCAGTCGTACGAATTCGACGTCCAGAAGGACCAGGTGACGTGCTTGGTGGTGTCTCCAGTAGAGAGCGGCATCATCGCCGTGGGCTTCGCCTCTGGCTGCACACGCGTCTTTGACATGCGCAATGGGAGTAGCATGACAGCAGTGTTACGCGAGTTCCAGCAGCACCAGAGCGCGATCCGCTGTATCCAGTACGACCATGACGGTGAGTTTCTGTACACGTCGGCTTCCGGACAGCAACTCTGTATGTACGACGCACGAGAGCGAGAGTACACGCCCGTGAAGATGCTGATCGTGGATCTGTTCGCAGACAGCGGTCAGTTCTGCCTCAGTTCGGACAGGAAGTACGTCGCGATGATCAGTGGCGACCAGCTCAGCGTCGTAGTACTATTCTCAAGAGCGCTGCTGCCGTGTTCGATCGTCACGCCCGCTTATAAGGAAGAGCTCAAGGAGCTCCTCATCTCCAGAGATGCCTCGGAGCTGCTCGCTCTCTCAAGGACCGACCGTCTGTACGTGTTTGCGATGCCGACTATGCAGTGTATGCAGACGATCCCCTTGCTCGGCCAGCAATCGATCTCGTCCATCACGTTGAGTCCAAACCTCAAGTACATGGCCACGGGTGGCACCGACGGCTCGCTGTGTGTGTGGCGCTGGGACGCGAAGCAGCGATTTAGCAGGAAGCAGCAGCTCTTCCTGGGTCAGAATGGGGACGTCTCGCGGGTGTGTTTCACAGAGGACGGAAGGTTCGTGGTTGCGAGTGGGAGTTCGAACACGTTGTTTGTGTGGGAGTTCCATGGCGAGGCGGGCTCTCCAGTGTCGCCTCCTCTCGCTCCTCTTGCTTCTGAGCAGCTAGCCAGCAAAGAAGATGATAGTCATGAAGAACACAATGGTCAGACTGACAATGTGAGCTCAGATGGACACACAAGACTCATCAAGGCTTTTGAGAGCACAGGTGGCAACACAAGGGACATTGAGGCGAGCAATGGGTCACCTAATGGTGGCGATGGCTACGACCCAGAAGAGATGTCCCCGTCGTCGCATATCCCAGTGCCGTCATCAAAGCCCAAGTTCAGTCTCCAGCTTGCGATGGATGCGCTGGTTCTCAAGCAAGGCAAAACAAGAGCGCAGGAGGCTGAAGACTCGTGTGTTGAGACTTCGACGTTCCAAGTGTCGTCTACGGCACGTGGGTCGCTGCGGATATCCAATGTCGTGGTTGGAGTGAACCCCAGACTTGTTGCGTGGTCGTATACCACTGGGAGCCTTCTGTTTGTTGTCGGAGGCGCTCTGGTGGTCGAGAACATCGAGTCGGGTCAGCAAACCTTCCATTACGGCCATAGTCAAAGGGAGGAGAACTCACAACACAGTGAAGAACCCAAAGCCGAGATCGTACTGATGCGGTTATCTCCGAGTGGAAGGTCTGTCGCCACAGTGTCCTCACGACTGGACCTAGTCTCAGTCTATCCAGTGGTCTCAACAATGAGCTCTGGTGGTGCTGAGAACGAAGCCAACAACGTGAAGACTCGAGTAATCCCGCTACCAGCTGGCATCACCTCGGTTCTCGCGATGGACTTTGTCCTCGAAGGCGAAGACAGCGATGGAAATGACGACGATGCTGCAGCAATTCTATTCCTTAGCTGTGCGAAAACAGCGGACTCAAAGTCTTTGCGTGTGCTATTTCTCGCTGACGCGTCTAGTTGCTCCATTATTTGGTCCCAGGAGGTCTCTGAAGGTCGCTCTCCGGTTCGTAAGATCATTTCCATCGGCTACAAGAAACTCGTCACTCTCGCGGGTGACAATTGTCGACTGGAAGTTCATGAGCTCACTACGAACATCTCCAACAAGAGCACGAGACCACCAATAACTTCGAGAAAGTTGCTCGACGCATTCCCGAGTCCGATCCAGATCGTGTGTGCGAGTCCCATCGACTCACTGGGTCGCCGTCGCTTTCTGATGTGCGTTGACGACACTGCGTTCTGCTTCGTGTACGACCTTGTGCGCGAGTCGTTAGTCGCGACGTCGCAGCTCATGCTGTACAGCAACACTGAAGAACTGAAGAAAGGAGCGAAACCCATCATCGACTTCTTGGAATGGATCACCATGAACGACAAGACCCAGTACCTTGTACGAGGCTCCATGGTCAGCCGAGAGCTCTACATCCACCAGTTCCCAGTCAAGACCTCGCGTGCGAGCGCACAAGTGGACTGGCAGCTCGTGGCGCGCGGTGGACTCCCACTGCTCTATCATATCTCACTTGACAGCTTCCCACAGAGTTTGTCGGTGGATCCACTGCGTGGACTCGGAATCATTGCAACGCAGGATGGCGCTGTCATGCTGCTGGTGTTCAAGGACGGATCCCCCAAGCGAGTGGTCAAGAAGGCGACTCAAAGTGTGGACGGTTGGCTGCAGTGTGTGAGCTGGGCTCTAGAGGACTCGGTACTCCTCACACTGGCCAAACAGGACAACACGATCTCCTGCTGGCTGCCGGAGCTCTCTCGTGAGGTCGCTCAGTTCAAAGTTCGAGGCACCAAGTGCACTTTCATGGCTGTCAACAACGGTTTTCTACCAGTGAACGGGAGTATGAGCTCGTCACGCTCAGGCTCGACACTGCTCGCAGGGTATGACGATGGCACCCTGCGGGTCTTTGATCTGAGTGAGATGAAGCTCATCGCGCAATCGCAGCTCCCGCTGAAGCCGGCGCGATTTGCTCGCAAGTCAGGAGGTAGCAGCAGTACCGAGAGGGACAAGAGCCTCCGGACGTTGAGACGCAGCCTCCCACCAGCAGATGGCAATGGAACTAAGACCACCACCAATGGAGCCAGAGCCTCGTCGTCTATTGAACTGATCAGGTTTGTCGGCACTTGTGCGGCTGTCATCGTGCTAGCAGATCATCGAGTGCTGCTTGTGGACATCTCAGAAGTGCTGCTCATGCAGCCATCAGGTCAACAGCAGCAACAAGGTTCAGCTGCGAACGCGAGTGTCAAGAAGCTCAAGCCCAGCAACAGCAACAGCAACTTCCATCGCGAGCGAGAGATTGTGTACCGAGAGCTGCTGCTGTCCCCATTCTCAAGACGAGAGCGGCAGCCCATCAGTAGCCTACGAGTAGTGGACGTGGACACGAAGAGCCAAGTGGAGAAGAGCTTCTTTGCTGAAACTCACGGGTCTGTAACGTCACCCCTTACAGTGTTCCCATTCCTGTTGACTACTGTAGACGACCACACTAGCGGCGGTGCGCAAGTCAAGGTCTTTGGCTGGAGCGGCATGATGATCTCGAACGAGGTTGAGCTCTCTCCGACGGACGAATGGCGACTTGATGATCGGAACCCCAGCTCAGAGACGCCAGCGAGGTTCGTGGCGACTGAGAAACCGCTGGTCATCTACGCAGTCTCGAGACAAGGTAACGATGAAAACAACAGCCCCAAGAGGCCGTGTTGGTGCTTTGAGGTTCGGGACTACCTGCAGCAGAGCGTGCTTCGACGGATTAGCCTGGCACGGGGCACTGGAGGACTCACGAGCCTGCCGTGCTTCATGATGCACGTAAAATCTGATCGTTCACGCCAGAGCAACCAGAGTGGCGAGTTGAATCTTATACTTGTGGCGGACGCCACTGGAGGATCGATGCTGGCGCTGGATCTCGAGCAGAACTGCGCGATTCCGATCGAGTACGAAGCGGTGATGAAGGCGCTCTCGCTGCGGTTGTCAAGCTCATTGTTCGCATCCAGCTCCGATAATCGCTTTACGCTCGCTATGGAGAGTAGCAAGAAAGCGAGAACATCGGAGCGGCTCGCGATCGCGAATCTCCACTTTGAACCGATTTAATGCACTCCGAGCGCGATGCAGAAATGACATATAATAGTGAACAAGATGTTGACGAGCGGGCATGTCATCAACGCCACTGCGACGCGATGATCGCGTTGATTTGCATGGAAATGAACGGACCCCAGTAGAGCTACGCTTTTTGTTGTGTTTTCTGGCTCTTGCTGACGACGCTACGTTGCCTTCGTCCAAGGAGCTGCTGGTGCTGCTTAGAGCTCGCCGCAGTCCTCAATCACGACAGGTACACTACAAAGAACAACATAATGCGATATTAGACTCGAGAAGCAAACCATAGACAAGGCTCAATACAGAAAAGGCGTACCGGGTAGCGCCGGAGGAGCTGCCCATCTGCTCCATGAGCTCAAGCACGTCGTGGCCCTCGGTCACCTGTAGTTCACGCGAAAACAACACACAGATCAGCACCCTAAAAACTATTATCCAGCGTCACGACCGTGTCATTAGCACGGGTATTTATCTTACAGCGCCGAAGACGACGTGGGCCTTGTCGAGCCACGGACAGTCGACGGTCGTGAGGAAGAACTGCGAGCCGTTCGTGTTCGGGCCGGCGTTCGCCATCGAGAGAACGCCCGGGCCTTCGTGCTTCAGCTCGAACTTCTCGTCCGCGAACTTCTCGCCGTAGATGCTCTCGCCGCCCGTGCCGTTGCCGCGCTGCAAAGCGAAAAAAGAACACAAGAGAAGCACAGGAGAATGCTTTAGTGCTCCACTGCTCAGCGCGCCCTATTACAGAGCACCATATAGTGCGAGACGCGGTATGATGGCGATGACACGTACCGTAAAATCGCCGCCCTGGCACATGAAGTTGGGGATGATACGGTGGAAGTGCGAGCCCTTGTAGTGCAGAGGCTGTTCACATGGCAACGCAAAGCAAGCATCATAGCGCGTTAGTGATGCAGAGTCCATGCAGCCAATCAACATCAATAACAACAGTACTATGCGTAGCACATGCGTACCTTGCCCGACTTGCCGACGCCGGCCTCGCCCGTGCAGAGCTGGCGGAAGTTTTCGGCAGTCTTGGGTACCACGTCGGCGCGCAGTTCGAAGACGATGCGGCCGCTAGACTTGCCGGCGATCGAGATGTCGAAGAACACGGACGGGTTCTCCTCGCGCTTGGAGCTGAAGAGCATCGCGAAGGCACTGTTGGCGGCCGGCGAGAGCTGCTTGCGCGCCGCTGCAGGCGCGCGCATCTTGAGCATGGTGGCGAGCATTCTGTGCGAGCTGCTTGCTTGCTTGGATCTTTTTGAGATTGTGATGTAGCGACAGCCACACGCAATCGCGTCAAAACAACTGGTTGGACCTGTTTCCCACAAAAGTAGCCCAGCCTAAATTCAATTTATGAGACATTTTTGGCTGGTACTTGATTGGCTGAAATAGTATCGTAATTCACTCGAGCTTTCTGGTTGGTTGAAATACCGTAGACCCTTTCAAATCTGCTAGTAGAATCTTCATTTTACAGAGTGTCACCCGATTTCGGTCGCGTTTGCTATTATAGTGTCACACCTCCCAAAAGCGTTTGTTGAAATTTAAGAGAAAGGAGCATAAAGTCTCACAGGGGTGCCACTCAAACAGCAAACGCGACCAAAATCGCGTGTCATCCAAGCCGAGACAATATTGGCATTTATTTTTACAGGTTTTCGATTGTGCTGTTTGGTTCTCTTGAAGAAGCAGCTTCGCATTTTAAAAGCAGCTCCGTGTTACGACAGACGCAAGAACGAGAAAGATGCCGCAACACTATCGCTCCATCACCGCCGACATGGTGAATATAGCCTTCCTCGTGCTTGCAGCGTGACCCACCTTTACTAAAAAGTGGGTGGCCAAAGCGTTGGGCGTGTCCCGCTCTGCTCAGACGAGATGCGCTCCCGGCCGTGACGAACCCGCCGCTACTATCCTGGAAAGAGTAGAGCCCGCCCCTGCTGTCCTGGAAACGGCAGAACCGCCCCTGCCGTCGTCCGCAGCACACTCTAGTTACCAGAGATTCAAGAGGAACTTGGTGAGCAACGAGACGTTGCCGATGCTGACCTTGCCGAACGGGGTGGGGGATCCGAGGAATCAGATGTCGTGGCGAATGTGGAGATGCATCCACCACAAACTGAATCCTACCAAAGAACCATCGGTTTCCAGCTCGACCGCTGTGTCGGGCTGTTGAAAACGAACAAGTCAGTGAGGACGAATACTGTCTTCACTCGCACGACAGTGAGGAGAAGAGTCCGCTGGACGACCTGCTCGAGATAATGGGACGCGCCAAACACACGCTGAACATCTGCATGCACTTGGTGACTCACGATCATGTACGTACTGGCATGATCCGCTTTCTGTTGTGTGTGTACGAACTTGGTGCTACTCCTGTGGCGGTGTTTGCATTTTACTAGCTTGCTGATGTAGTCAAGGATCTTCAGG
>JAADWP010000943.1:0-12706 GCA_023336215.1 Globisporangium iwayamae | reverse complement strand
AGGCCTAACGTTCAAGACCGTCAAGGGCGCAGGCCACATGGTGCCGGCGGTGAAGCCACTGCACGGACTCAGCATGTTCGAGTGCTTTGTGTTTGGCGAAGAGAAGTGCGCGACTTTCGAGTACCCAGCAGACGTTGAAGAGCTCGAGGCTGGCGATCTCACGAATCTCACTCAAGAGATGACTTCTAACTTCATTGTCAGTAGCAGCGCCTGGGTGCCTGTGGTTGCCGTGTGCGCGGCCGTCGCCGCGTTCGTCGCGATTGGCGCCAAGAACTCGAAGAAGCGCTCAAGCTATGCGCCGATTGGCACGAATGCTTAGCTCCGTGGAGCCCCTAGCTGTTCACTCCAGTATCGAGTTTGATTCGGCCTCAGGGCTCGCTGCAGATTTTGAATTCTCATACCGTTGCAAAGATACCAACTCTACACGATTTTACACGAAGTTGCGTACTTTTTCTCTAAAATGCGCCCAAAAGCCGGTCTCATGATCCACAACATTGGCTCAACAGCTAACATTGGCACTCAAGTAATCAGTTCGACGGAATACCCAAGTCTGCCAAAGTTGGAGATCTGTATCAGTGACCTTCACATGTCAGACAACGAGAGCAGTCCTAGCGTCGAGGTGGCAGTGATGGTACATGTTGCACTTTGGTATGCTACCATCAAGTACAGCAAAAAGCACTGATACGCCATCAAAGGACTCGCACTCGCTAAGCTTTTCTATTTGTTTGTGCTATCGAGTTGGTCGCCTCACTTTCGATTTCACTCTCCAACAATAAAGTCGACCAAGCGCAAGAAACCGCCGGACGATCCAGACTTCGAAGACGCCGCGCATCGACTTGCCAGTCCGCGCCAGCAGTTCGACACGCATTACCAAGCGCACACGAGAACCAAGTATATCATGAAGAACTGCGAGCTGACGATAGATCGAGACGTGAACGCTACTCGGAACATCTTTCTCTAGAACGAACACAAGCTCACCTGGGCTCGTCGAGCTCAGGTGCCCGGAGATGCCTACTCCGAGGTTGTCAGGTGCTCTGCGTTTACGTAGTGTATCGACCCGAAACAAAAAACAGAAGGTCGTGAACGAATCATGTTGGTACTTTGGTATCTCATGGTAAGTTGGCGATCTTCTGAGGTGTAACGTGAACAAGCCTCAAGATGCCATCGAGCGGCGAGATTGGTAGTTGGCTTCAGTGGATTTCAAAATCAATATGAGCCGCCCCACCCGTTTATGTGGAGCGTTCCAGAATGAGCGCTCCAAACGGAGCTGCTCCAATGACACGCACAGCACAACCGCAACAGCAAGCACAACAGCGACAACGATGGTGCCGCGCATGACCACGAACGGCTCAGCGTCGCTGCTGATGCTGACGCGCCTGCGCCGCAGCGGCTCTGTCGCGCTCCAGCTGCAGCGGGTGTCCGCACGCAGCTTCCACCGGTCCGTGGGCATCGTGGGCATGCCGAACGTCGGTAAGTCCACGCTCTTCAACGCGCTCACCAAGACTGAGAACGCGCAGGCGGCCAACTACCCGTTCTGCACGATCGATCCGAACATCGCGCGCGTGGCCGTACCGGACGAGCGCGTGCATCACCTCGCCGAGATCGAGAAGTCCCAGAAAGTCATCGAGACCCAGGTGTTATGCTATATCGTGCCGTGTATGGTGTCGTCTTTCTGTGACCATTGAGCTGATTGATTGTGCCATGTTTATGTTGTGAATAGCTCGAGTTCGTCGACATTGCTGGGCTTGTGCGTGGTGCGTCCAAGGGTGAGGGACTCGGAAACAAGTTCCTGGAAAACATCCGCCAGGTGGCCGTGATCGCGCACGTGGTGCGCTGCTTCGAAGATACGAATATCCTGCACGTGGACGAGTCCGTGGACCCGATCCGCGACCTCGAGACGATCCGCACGGAACTCATTCTTTCGGACCTGCAGAATGTCGAGAAGCGCCTGTCGAACCTGATGAAGAAGAAGAAGTCCACGGATCCGACGATCCCGGCGCTGCTCGAGGTCCTTGAGCGTCTCCAGCCGCACCTCGAGGACGGTAACCAGGCGCACGGCATGGTCTTCGAGAAACCAGAGGAGCAGATCCAGTTCGAGCGTCTGCAGCTGCTGACTGCTAAGAAGGCGATGTACCTGTGCAACGTCTCGGAAGACGATGCTGCGAACGGCAACGCGATGACAGAGCTTGTGCGCGAACGCGTTGAGGCTGAAGGGAGCCTGTGCATCAACGTCTCGGGTGCGCTCGAAGAGGCGGCCGCGTCGTTTGAAGACGAAGCGAGCCAGCTCGAGTACCTCCAGGAGAGCGGTCTAAGCGAGACGGGACTCACCAAGGTCATCCGCGCGAGCAAGGACTTGCTGCAGCTGCAGACGTACTACACGGTCGGCGAGAAGGAGGCGCGTGCGTGGAACGTGCCGTTCGGTGCTACCGCACCCGTCGCAGCCGGCGTGATCCACTCGGACTTTGAGCGCCTGTTCATCCGCGCTGAGACCGTTGCGTACGACGACTTTGTGCGCGCCGGAAGCATGAAGGCCGCCAAGGAGAAGGGCTACGTGCGCTCGGAAGGCAAGGAGTACCTGTGCCAGGACGGTGACATCTACAACTTCCTCGTCGGCAAATAGAGAAACACGCGATGCTAGTTTAACAACACACGGTGGTTGTGAATACACATAGAGACAACAACGCATTCATGGTACAACTTGTACAGAGCTCTTGACGATTCAATCGGGATAAATTAATGGCTTTAAACGGTGAAGATCCTGTGGCTTGGCGCAGTCGCTCAGCAGCTTGACACATTGTTCTCTTGTCGACGAGAGCGAGCTGCTTGTGTTGGTCGCTGGTCTGTTACCACGACTCACAGTGGTCACGTGGAGGTAGTGGGCGCCGCGAAGGTGCAAAACTTTCGGTATCTTTACACGTCCGTGCGATCACTACCTCAACGAGCCCAGTACGAGCGACAGCAACAGCAAGCAGCCATGACGAGTTGCAGAGGAGTCCATGTGACGCTCATTAATCGTTGCTTCAACTTGACGCGCTTGTGAGAGTCCGCTTGACAGTCCGTTGGGTTCACTGTTGTGTGATGTGACAGCTTGGTCACGTGCGTCAGCTCCACCGGATCTTCATACAGTACAAACCACGAGAGAGGGAGAGCGGGACAGGGGACAAAGGTGCGAGGGACGCGCACTTGTCGCCCCCTGTATGCATCTAGCGATGCAACCAGCGCGATGCGACCAGCGCTACGCGCTCTTCCAAGCGCAATTCCCAATCTTGTGCTTTGGCACGACAGCGCCACGTTGCGATGCCACTATGATTGAGTGGCTGCGAATACACCTTAATGTTTGTGCAGGATCTTTTAAAGTTGGCAATTAACAAATATGCATGCATTGTCATGTATTTGTTATAACGAACATGGTGATTTGTTGCAACAGACATTGACTTAATTGGGACAAATCGGCATTTATTTTCACAGGTCTCCGATTGCTCGTTGCTTCTCTTGGGAAAGCAACTTCATTTTAGAAGCAGCAAGAACGAGAGAGATGCCGCAACACACCCGTCGCTCCATCACCTTCGACAGGCAGACATCAGGTTCGCGGACGGGTACTCGAGTAGTCATCGATCGGATCTTGGAACAGGGCTTTCAAGCCAAACGCTAATAAAAAAAGTTAGTCACTTGAATAGTGGCCCCTGACCCATGTCGAACGGCAACTTCCGATGCGGAATTGAAGTTGCCAAAGTGCAACGTCAGTTTGCTTTCTGCAGCACCAACAGTACGAGCGCGCGCGTGAAGAAGCCGAAGGTCGTCGCTATTGTATGTGAGTTGTGCTGGCTCTGCTCATGTTGTTCGTGTGTGATGCTGCTCGCTGTGTGTGTGTGTGTGTGCTCATCTTTGTGATCTGGCTGCATTTGCATACTGTGGCGTACAGCAAACAGCATTGCAAGTCGAAGATGCAAGCAACCGCCATGACCACGTCGCCACTCTCGGGGCCCGAGCCCGAGACCAACATGGAGCAATGGCGCACAACGAAGTTCGCACGTGTGCATTGCGTTCGTCGGCGCTTGCGCTCACCAACTCCGGAGTTAGAAGCGCCGCGGCGTCCGTGTGAGCGAGTGCGGCGCCTGGTTCGCAGGAAGCAGCCGTCAAAACAGCGAGTTATGCCCGTTAGCGTTGTTCCACAAGGTGCAACATTGAACTCCATCACAATCGCGGAAGCGGAGCTTACGCGCGTCTTTGAGTTCCAACCGGATACCCCGGAGGCACCAACCGTCGACTTCTTCCATGGTGACTATGGACAGAGTGATACAGACGGCAGTGACGAAGAGAACGATAGCCTTGAGGCTGTGATGGAGCAACACAAGTGGTGGCTGCAAGGTCGCGTGCGGGCACGTCTTCTATGAGTTTTTGTTTTTGTAATTGCGCGTGAATGTGATGTCGCTGACATGAATACTCTGATGTTTCGTTCACTAGGACAAATTGCTCAAGGCACAGCACAAGGTGCATCGCTCTCTGAACATGGAGAGCACGCCATCGCTCGACATTTTCTAGCTCTGCATACTAGCGTGTCAGAAACGATACGAGGAATTAAAATTTTGGTCCACTCCAAATTAGGAGTCTTTTGCTTCCTTTTCAAGGCTCGAGAGCTGGCTTCATGCAACTGGGCAACGATCTCATTTCTTGCGTCGAGGTGGTGTTGCAATCGCGTCGAGAACGAACGCCTCGCCAGGTGCAGGCTGCGCAGCCGCATACACAACGCCATTTGTAGACCGCCGAACGACGGGTCCGTCTTTGCTGCGATGGCGGTTCAGACGCGCTTCCAGTACGCTGCGCACCATGTCGGTCTGCCACTCCTGTCGAATGATCTCTTCCATCTCTGCGTCACTGAGGCTGACATTGTCTCTAAAATATGTTGGTACATACATACAGAAAGCCGTACTCAGCACTACCAGTAACAGCAACGTATCTAGCAATAGCCATCCACAAATCCAAAAGTGCATGCAACTCACGCTGTCAACTGTTGCTTGAGCGCATGCAGCGCGCTCTGCACGTACGACCTCGTCGGCTGTAGCTCCGGGTTGTCGCGGAAGGTGTTGATCGTGGTGCCGTAGTGACTCATGTGCATGGGCTTTCCTGCAAACTCCTTCCAGCTGCCAGGCAGCGCGTCCATCTGCTGCTCCACGCGCCGCACGCGCAGCGCCATCTCGAACTCGTTGCGCTGTGCCATTCTGGACTGCGTGTCTGAGCAGCACGCGAAACGGCGTCAGATGGAAGATGTGGGCCACACCACGAATTGAAGACAAGTGGTGTAGACCACAAAATCAATCAATCAAGGAATCAAGCAAGCGGCGCGGGACTCGCTTCGCACAAAGTGAAAGAGAAGAGCTGTCAGCACAATATCGAGCCATCATCATGATTCCTGACCAGCACCCAGTCGTACAGGCGTTCCTCGGCACGCTCGTGACATGGGGACTCACCGCCGCAGTGAGTGCTATGAGCGCGTAGCAGTTTATATGTATGACAGTGCATGCATCTCGCCGTGTTCCCGTCATCGAGGCGTTGGTGAAAGCGGCATGGTGCCGCGCGTTCGCGCCACGTCAGGCTCGTCAGATTGTGCAGCGAATCTTGGATCCAAGTCCAACATGGACAAGAGAGACCGTCATGCAAAAGCTGCGGCAGTGGTGTCGTGGAGCTAATGCTGTGTGTGTATGTGTCGATGACTTGATGCTATGCTAGGGCTCTGCGATGGTGTTCTTCCTCGATGTGGACGACAAGAAGAAGAGTCAAAAGATCCTCGACTGGATGCTCGTACGTGCCTATTGCAGCACTATCATTCCGTTCACAGTCATTCGTATCAAATGGCCGCTGCTTGTATTCCTCCTACCGAGTAGGGCTTTGCCGGCGGCGTGATGATCGCGGCGTCCTACTGGTCGCTGCTCGCGCCTGCGATCGAGATCGCGGAGGAGTCGGGCATCTACGGCCGCTTCGCGTTCCTGCCTGCTGCGATTGGCTTCGGACTCGGTGCAGCGGCGCTCTTTGCCACCGAGAGTGTGCTACCGATGATCGAGAAGTGGTTCGGCAAGCCGGAGAACATGAGCAAGAAGAACGACGACCTGTACGACTCACGCGTGACTGCAGGACCAGACCCGATGGCGAGCTACGGCGTCCACGCTGGCGGCAAAACAAACAGCTTCCGCCGCGTACTGCTGCTCGTGATCGCGATTACACTGCACAACTTGCCTGAGGGCATGGCCGTCGGCGTGGGGTTTGGAAGCATCGGCCACAGTTCGAGCGCGACGTTTTCGAACGCCGTGAGTCTCACCATTGGCATTGGTACGTCGTAGAAGCTGTCAGGAGATGCCATCTTTATAGCAGCTTTGTCTAACGAACCCAACATATCGTGTGTCTTATACCCACATAGGCTTGCAAAACTTCCCAGAGGGGCTTGCGGTGTCGATGCCACTGCGCAGAGAAGGCATGTCGGCGTGGAAGGCGTTCATGTGGGGCCAGCTCAGCGGCCTCGTCGAGCCAATCGGAGGGGTGCGTCTGCGCACTGCCTGAACTTTTGACTGCTACCTCAGTATTGTCAGGTTATAGTTTGCTGATGTCTCTCGATTCTTCCTACTTTGTAGATGATCGGCGCTGGTGCCGTGCTGTACGTGCAGCCAATTCTCCCGTATGCGCTCGCGTTTGCCGCGGGTGCGATGATCTTTGTGGTCGTGGACGACCTCATCCCTGAAGCGAACCAGAGCGGCAACCAGAAGCTGGCGACGTTCGGTGTCATCGTGGGCTTCATCGTCATGATGGCGATGGACGTCGCGCTCGGATAAGCAAGCGAGCAGGCTTCCACCAGCTCTACTAAGCATTTACCGTGCCATAGAAATCCGAGACCAACAGCTCATAATGCAACGAAACGCAGTGACCGCCTATCCAGTAGATGCACTCCTTTTCTTTTGTATGTGTGTAAGAATGTGTGCTACCAGCCGCGCTAGTGCTACTACCGATCAGTTGAGCCCCAGTATGCGGCCTGGGTCTAAGGAAATTGCAATGCCACTTCAGCACATGTCCTTAATGCCATCCTGACTGTCGAGGTCCTGATCATCGTGCATGAGGATGAATGAGAACGCGCTCACGTTGTCATCCTCATCGAACGGCATTGAAGGTGAGTCGATACGCGTTGTCCTAGCTTCGTCGTCTTCTCCGCTTCCCTGTATCTCCTGCTCTTTATTCTTGCTCTTCTTCTTGGCCAGCGCCTTGCTTATCGCCGCCTCGAGCTTTTTCTCGGCTCGGGCGCCCCCGAGATCTGCCCAGAGTGAGTTCACAAGTCCCGCGATACCGAAGAATGTGACTGCCACGAGCAGCCACTGGATCGTGACACCCGCATCGCTCAGTGGCGGCACCACCGAGCGGAACTTGTCACCTCCAGGGTTCAGGCTCAGCTCGACCATCGCCGCTGACTTGTCGTCACCTGTATTCACAGACGCCTCGCAGTTGGCCCTCGCGACCCCAATGCGCGAGTTGTCAATATCGTAGATCACGTTGTAATTTGTCAGCGCGCTGGCGCCGATGATCGTCGACTTGGCGTCGTCGCCAAAGAAGATCGTGCCAGCGTACCGCCCAGGCGCGTTTCGGTAAAAGTACAGCTCGGGGGTCATACACAACTTGGCGTTGTTGAGGAACATGAAGCAGATGCTCGGGAACTGCGCCACCTCGGCCTCTGAGAGCGAGAAGTACGAGCTGCTGATCGGGAACTGGTCGTTGCCCACTGCCTGTCCCCACGCGGCCTTGAAGGGCTCCTCTGCGGCCAAGGGCAGGTACACGAACGTTGTACCGCTGTCGAACACACAGCCGCGCTCTCTGTTGAACACCTCGTTGTCGATGTCCATTGTCACGCTCCCCACTTCGATCGAGAGCAGCGTGACGGTCCAGTACTGGTACCCAGTGTCTCGGATGGGCGTGTACATGACCTTGTCGTCGTAATTGATGGACAGATCCACGCCACCGAGCGTAAGCATGCCACCTTGTGAGCCGAGACACTGCGAGAAGATGCGCGACTTTGTGGCACCGTTGCGGTAGAACTGCTCGAAGATCGAGTCCGGGTGCCGCGAGAAGCCCATGATGCCGTCGGAAGCCTGCATGTTGAACACGCCATCCTGCTTGTATATGCACCCGAATTCGACGCTCGACTTGAACTCCGGCTGGTTCTGCGCAAACTGCATCTCGTCCGAGACCTTGTAGGCGACCCAGTAGTCCCCCTCGACATACGTCTGACCGTACTCGCACTTGCTCTCGACGCACTTCATGCAGCTGTTAGCCGACTTTTTCTGCGCGAACCTGCTGAAGATCGCTGGCAGCGGGGACGCTGAGAGGTCGCACGTGAGGTACTTGGTCTTGGCTGTGAGTCGGAATGGTGCGTTCGCATGCGAATCGCCGCACTCGTGACAGCCCTCACAGATGAACGCCGTCTTGCCGCTGCCAGTATCGATGATGAGCTCGCGCGGCTGGCCGCCGACCTGGACCTGGATCGTGTGCGAGCCCTCGCCGCTGTAGATGCGCGTTTCTGCGGCTTCCAGGCGGCTGAGAGCATCTGATGAAGCCTCCAAGGTGCTCACATCGGACGTTGCGACGCCAGCGCGAGCCTTTGAAAGCAGCATCACGGCCTCTGGCGAGCGCTGCAGCTTGTTCAGCGCGACCTGGATCACCTGAGCATCGATGTGGCTGGTTGGCAGTGAGATGATCGCCACGGACGATGACAGTAGCAGCAGCAGTCCATTTCCCTGAAGCAGGTTCATGCTAAAACGAAGCAATGCTGCGCTGGTACAGTATCACTCCACGCTGGCCGCCGACGTGTCAATGATGATGGGCAATCTGGAGTTGGCAAGCACGCTTTCACTCCGCTAATCTGTTAGACGACTCTCGTGCGCAAAAGGCTCTTGCTGCACCTGATCACTCGATGAGGCGCCGCAGCGGCTTTCGTTTCAAGTCCATGCCCCTGATCTGCAGTTGTGTCAGCGCGTCTTTTCGGGAAGGAGGGCCGACTGGTCGATGAGATCGAAGCACCAGAGAGTCGTCCATTACGTTTGGTGCTCAGTTCGAAGAACAAATAGTCGCGTGCCCAAAACTGTAATGCTGGCTTGTAGCTGCACGAAGAGCACGAGGTCAAAACTATTTTGTATTCACAATAGATAGACTCTTATATTAATGCTTGCAAAACCACTTACTGAGGTTAGAAGGCAGGCGACGCTGGCTGGTTTTCATCACCGGACTTACGAAGATGTCGACGACGTCGTGTGCGCCAACTCCGCTTTCCTTCGCAGGTACCCGCCGTTGATAGCTGGTGTCGAGTAGTTCGTGAACGACTGCCGCCTCCGCTCGTCCGCGAGCTCCATCTCCAGCAATTGTACAATGTCTTCAAAATTGGGACGACGTGGGGCACTCTCATGCCAGCAGCGCCGCATGATCTTTGCAAAAAGGGTGGGGCAATCCTCGGGGATTTCCGGGCGATGGCCTTCCAAAACTGCCTCCGCGACAGCGAGCACGCTGCCTGGGATGTCGACATACGGGATCTTGCATGTGTAAAGCTGCCAGCACATGATGCCGAAGCTGTACACGTCGACTTTGACTGAATACTCTGATGTAGCTTCATCCTTCAGCACCTCAGGAGCCGCCCAGCATGCACTACCGATGTTCGTCGTCATTTGCAGCGTCAAATCAGCCGACGGGAAGAAGTCTGGGCGCTCGTGCTTCACCACCTCGTTCTTTCGGAACAAGCGCGACTCGCCAAAATCAGCCACCTTCAGCATTTCTTGATCGGAGTCAAAGATGCAGTTCAGCGGCTTCAAGTCACTGTAGACATTCAGAAAAAAGAAAGCAATCAGGTTAAAAGACCGATTCATAAACTTGCAGCATCAATAGAGAAGACAAAATGTAAAGCTCACCGATGAATGATGGGAACCGGAAGACCGTGGAGGAACCGCATCCCCATTGCGATCATGTGGGCGTACCGGAGAACTGTTTCATATGGAAGACTTGTACTCGCGTCGAGAAAGTCCTGCAGTGTGCCGCCTCCGAGAAACTCGTACACGATGTACAAATTGCTGCCATTGGTGTAGCATCCGTACGTCATCATCACACATGGATGCATCAACTTGGACGACAAATACGCTTCTTCCTTCATCTGGTCCAGACACTCAAACTGCGTGTGCTTGAACGTCTTGACGGCGACATCCACAGTGCGCAAGATCGAGTTCTCCATCACACCTTGATGCCACTTCGCCTTCAGCACCAACGCGAACGTGCCTTCGCCAAGAATGTTGACAGGATCCTCGAACTCGATGCTGTTCGGGTCGATGTTCTTCAGCGACAGGCCGAAATCAAATGCCTTGCGACACCGATGGAAGTTCGTGAGCGTGATGACTGCAGTCCCCACGCCAAGAACATCAAAAATCGACTGCAGGATGAAGAAAAGCAGCTGCATGTCGGCATCGGCGTTGCCCTTTGGATCCGGAGACTGAATGCCTGTGAGAGTGATCAAACTCCCCCAGCAGATGAAGAACAACACCAGGTATGATCGCGCGATCTTGTTCAGTCGTCCGGTCGCTGACATTGGGTACGACTCACCGATCGTACGCTTGAAGCGGATATAAAAGATGAAGTTGAAGCCGAACGCCAACAGCGGGTAGTACACGTACAGGATCAGGCGGCACGTCGGGTACAGACACGGCTGGAAATTGTCGAACGAGAGATCGTCGGCGTCGTATTTGCGGTACCCGACGAGCGACAGCGTGATAGATCCGAGCAGCGACAGCAGCATCACATTGACGGTGTAGGTCCGGTAACGCTGCTTGGCGCTGTGCGAATCCATCAGCACATCAGCGTACGACACCACAGAGCGGTACATGTTGAACGCGATCGCGCACGTGAACGAGATCTGCCCGAAGTTGAAGAAGCTCTCGGCCATGCAGAAAAACAGGTACGCGATGTCGTCGACGCCGTTGTTCACAAACTGCACACGAAGCAGCGACGTAATCCAGTAGCCGCACTGCACGAAGCTCAGCTCGAGCACCAGCGGCAGTGAGTACGTGCGGAAGGACCGAAATGTCATGTGCATCCCGATCACCACCAGAGACATCCACAGCGACAACGACATGAGCACACAATGCACGTACGTGTACACCCTTCTAGATGCGCTGCTGGTCTCGATGTCGATCTGCCTGCCAGCTTCATGTTCACCTGCACTGCTCTTGGAACCACTATCCCGTGAGGACGACGACGATGAGTTGCCGACCAGATCGGCACCTGACCTCGCTTTCCGTGGCGGTAGAGTGCCATTAAATGTCTCGTACAGGGGGCTGTCTTTTGCCAGCGTCGTCACGGGCGCTGGAGTCGCTGTTACGGAGGTTGATGTCGGCGTTGCGGTTGCTGAGGATGTTGCGCCGTCTGAGTCACTTGAACTGCTCGAATTGTTACTTCTGCCGCTGGAGTTATTCACGGCAGTCAAGCGGGCGTCGATACCGGAGTTCGCAATGAAAACTGCTGCGACGATGAAGCCTGAGAGCGTCACGCCGATGCAAAACATGAACAGGAACAGCTTCTTGCGCGTGCGTGCGCGGTGCTGGCTCTTCTCGAGTTGCTTGGCCCGCAGCGCTTCCTTTGTGATCTGCCGCTGAATCCTGCGGCGTTTCCGCGCTTCATGGTCGTCTTCGTCATCACCCACGCCGATTGTACGCTGGTTCTGGATCTGTTGGAGCTCGGCTTCGTCGAGTTCAAACTGATTCGGGGTCTCTAACTGCGCCAGGTACATGGCTTCCTCGGGGGTGAGCTCCTCGGTCGACACGCTGCGATCTCGAACACCGGTCACGCTACCTGGTCCGCCGCCGCCACCATATTGCGGAGATGGTTCGCCATTAATCCCCACGAGCGCGCCGTCCGTGAACCGCGCCGACGACGACATCCGGTTCGACGAGAGCGACGACGAGTACGACTCGAGGATGCTGCGCACGTAGAGCTCCTGGTCGATGAGCATCTGCGCCTGGTTGCGGCGCGGGCGCTTGTTCGAGCGCATGGTCACCATGCGCTTCCACCACTTTGGTTTCTTCGTGCCGTCGCTGTCTGTGTACTCGCTTTCGCTCGCGCTGCTACTGGTGAGCTGACTATTGTGCGACGACGCGAAGGACGAGAGCGTCGAGGGCGTCGCCGTCGTCAAGAACCGTGCGCTACTGCTGATGCTCGTCGCGCTCATGTACGTCTCTGCTAATTTCCTACCATTGTTGACTGTGTTGAGCGGCCGTGTGGCCTGCTGCGGCGGCGTCATGGGCCCCCCCGCGTCATCGCCACTGCCGTCCACTGCTGCTTGTGTTCCTTGTACTGATAGAGAGTGTGCTGAAGCCTGTGCTGAAGCCTGCGGAGCTGCTATTGCGGTGTCGTCTTCCATGCTGCGCGCCGGCGGCCGTCCGCATTCATCCACGCGCGCCACCTTAACTGCCTGAGTGAGTGAGCGCGGGCTTTCCCTATTTGCGTTTGTCGTGGTGCGGGTGTGCAAAATCGAACCGAGACGGCAATTTCTATATGGGAGTTTGTATGGTTGAATATCATCGTTCCTCCGACCACACTTGTTTTTTGTATGTCCAAATTGCACCAATAAAAACTGAATTTCATATTTATAGCCAATTAAAAGCGATTAGAGCAAGATTTCGCCCAATAAGTGCACTTAGGT
>JAADWP010000942.1:0-12714 GCA_023336215.1 Globisporangium iwayamae | reverse complement strand
GGGTTGAACCTCGGAGTACCCAAGGTTATATATATCAGGATTGTAGGTTTCATATGTAGGAGCGAGGTTTTACGAGTAAAACCTCTAGGAGCCCTTCGGGTGCATTAGGAGCAGCAGCAGGAACCAGGACTGCATATCTAACCAGTTGCAAATTTACTTTTAACCACGCAAGTCGCCTCCTCTTCCGTCCAAGTCGCCCCTCGTCTCGAAGTCTCAAGGCCCGAGACTCAAGACCCCCAGGCCCAAGCATCGGCTCACACTTTTGTGCGAGTTCCGTTTGCTCTACGCTTCCTCAAGGGTCAGATCCACACAGCTCTTCGCTTTTGCGATAGCTGAGTTGGACTGAGCCCGTTACAATTCCCGGCACCCAAGGAACGTGACACCCGCCTATGATTGAAGTACCAAGCGGATCCTACTGTGGCCCCAGCGGCTAAGCGAGTGTGTGGCGGCGTCGCTATTGTGAAGTGTCAAGCGCTCGCCGAGGAGGTTAAAAGGCACACCCGGTCCCTAGTGTTCAAGGTCAGCTTGCGCGTGGTAACAGCCGCCGCCATCCTGTAGGTTAAGTCCGACACTCTGAGAAGGAGTTTGTCGCGGGAACAAGAGCATCGCAGGTCCCTGCTTGCTGACACCGTCTACGACGACGGGGACGGCGCAAGTGCAACGCTACTGAGAGATCGGCTCGCACTCAATAAGCTTGTTCAGATCGAGATCGTCGAGGCCAAGTCGCTCTTCGAGGTACTCGTTTTTCCTGGGGTCGACGAGTCGAAAGTGCATCTCAATAGACTAATTGGATTGATGGACGGCGCAGAGAGCACCATCGACCTGAGCATGTATGTGCTAACTCATGGAAAACTTGCGAACGCACTGGTCAAAGCTCATCGCGGCCGGAACGTTGCCGTCCGCGTGGTGGTCAACCGGACTCAGATGGAAGGCAATTGGTTGAAGGCTCGCGAGCTCTTTGACGCGAAGGTGCCAATCTTCGTTGAGATCAGCAATGAAGGACTTAGTCGCATTGGCTCAATGGATGCTCGCATTATCGTGCTGGAAAACGTAGTCATCGTCGTGAACATTGTCGATGAATTCAAAAAGGTGGCTCGTGAGCGTTTGCTGGTAGTCAAACGCGTCCTATTTTCCCTTGAAAAAGGCAGGCCGAGTCTTTTTAAGCGGTGACATCCTATTCCGCACTATGATTGACCCGCCACCGGAATGGCGGCTTCATGTCACCTTCTTTTCACTGCGCAAGTTGTGCCAGTAGTACTTGCAGCCGTCTGGGCCATCTAAGTTGAACTTCTTCTCATCCGAGAACACCACACGGCTCCAGTTGATGCGTTGGCGGATCTGGCGCTCCACCCACTCGACCTGCTGCTTCTTGTGCATGTTCATCATGCATGGAGACTTGTTAGCTTTCACATAGACGAGGTTGTCGCACTTCTGAAGTTCGCACTGGACTGTGCAAACGCTTGCATCAATTCCAAGCTCCTGGTGCAGCTGGTGGGCGGTGAACTCTCCGATAGCAGCGTAACGCTTCAAACGGGTGAGGTCGTAGATCTTCGACTGGCGAGGTCTTCCTGGGCTCTTCTTTGTGCCGTACGCGTCAGGGTTCTTCAGAAACGTATGCACAACAGCCTTGGTAATGTCTCGGATCAACATCTTGGTGTTTGAATACACTAGAATCTTGCCTTGCTGCAGCTTCGTCAGCTTTGGAGCTTTGCCCATCGTCTTGATGCCCCACAACTAAATGGACAATGCCAGTGGCGAGGATAATGCTTACTGTTACTTTCAGGTCTATTACAAGCCAGTAGCACTATATAATCACACTTCAAATGGCTTAATCTTGCACCGTCCCTATCATTTGTCATCTTCTTTAAACTTATATCTGCCATTCTTGTGGCTCTAAGAAGTCAAGTCGAACTGCGATTTCACCACGAGAGTGTTCCGATGGCGTTCTCCAACACACTAAAAAGTTCGTCCGCAACTACAAAACTCGAAAAAATATCCACATCTTTCAAAAAAATGCTGATGTCCTTAAGTTTTGACGTGCACTGTATAGTTGCGAGACCAAATTTAAATGCATTACACTTCAAACAGCAAAGATTCCGATACAAAAGTCCCATTCCCTACCGTTTTAGCAGCACACATGGTAGGCTTTGCTCTAAATTTTTGTTAATTTATTTTAAATCTCCTTCGTAAAATCCAGATTTTAATAACATTTTTACAAATAAAAACTAGGTTTCTCAGCACTTTTGTTTCCGATCGCAAAATAAATTTATAGAGAAGCCGCTCTCACTGGTGTCAAGGCCGAGTAGGCTGAACCTGAACAGACTGAGCAACGCGCGGCAGACGACGAAGCGCTCCCAAGACTCAAGAGCTCCCTTCACACAGCAGTATCACCAGCATGGCGACGAACGGCACGAGCAAGAGCAACGGCAGCAGCGCGGACGGCTGGACACCTTCGTCGTGGAGAATGCTGCCCATCAAGCAGCAGGCTCTGTACCCGGACGAGGCGGCGCTCAACAAAGTGCACGACAAGCGTACGTGCGGCGGTGGACACTATTGACCTGTGTGTGTGAGTGTGTTCACACATTGAGTGACTGGCTGACATGCTGCTTTATTGTGATGTGGCTGCAGTGCGCACGCTCCCTGGCCTGGTGTCGGTGAAGGAGATCGAGACGCTGAAAGAGCAGCTCGCGGAGGTGGCGGACGGCAAGCGCTTCTTGCTGCAGGGCGGCGACTGCGCCGAGCGCTTCCAGGACTGCCAGCCGGAGCTGATCGAGAAGAAGCTCAAGATCATGATCCAGATGAGCCTCGTGCTCGTCTGGGGTGCGCGTATCCCCACGGTGCGCGTCGCGCGCATGGCGGGCCAGTTCGCCAAGCCGCGCTCGAGCGACACCGAGATCCTCGACGGCGGTACGTTTGCTGCATAAAGAGAGCTACAAATATTTTATCATGCACCTCTAACGCTTGATGCTCACTTATGCATTATGCAGACGTGGTGCCGAGCTTCCGTGGCGAGAACATCAACGGCTATGAAAAGGAAAACCGCATGCCGGACCCGAGTCGCCTACTCGAGGGTTACTTCCACAGCGCCGCGACACTCAACTACGGCCGCCTGCTCGTGGACTCTGGTTTCGCCGACATCCACGATGCCGGCAAGTGGGACCTGGACTTTGTGCAGACGTCCACGCGCCGCGAGGAGTACCAGCACATGGTGCAGCAGATCACTGACAGCCTGCACTTTGTGCACATGTGCGGCGTAGGCTCGGACAACCACCTGAAGACCGTCGACCTCTTCATCTCGCACGAAGGTCTGGAGCTCGGCTACGAGGAGACCATGACGCGCGAGGTGGACGGCAAGTTCTACAATGTCGGCACGGACTTCTTGTGGATCGGTGACCGCACGCGCCAGCTCGACCACGCGCACATCGAGTACTTCCGTGGCATTGAGAACCCGATCGGCATCAAGGTGGGCCCGAGCATGAAGGCCGACGAGCTCGTGCCACTGATCCGCAAGCTCTGGCGCGACCCGGAGCAGAACCCGGGCAAGATCACGCTCATCACGCGCTACGGCAACGCCAAGGTGTCCGAGTCGTTGCCACAACACATCGCGGCGGTCAAGGCGGCGGGGCTCAAGGTCATCTGGGCGTGCGACCCGTGCCACGGCAACACGATCACAGCCGAGAACGGCTACAAGACGCGGCCGTTTGACCGCATCTTCGGGGAGCTCAAGCAGACGATCGAGATCCACCGCCGCGCCGGCTCGAGTCTCGGTGGCGTGCACTTTGAGCTCACGGGCGAGAACGTGACCGAGTGCATCGGCGGGCCCGAGGGCATCAACGAGGTGGACCTGCCGCTGCGCTACACAAGCTACTGCGACCCGCGTCTCAACTACTCGCAGAGTATGGAAGTCGCCTTCCTGCTCGCCAAGAGCTTGTCGATTAACCGCGAGCTCGCGCCGCTCAACGAAAAGGTGGCGCGCCAGCGCAAGCGCCCAATCAGCGACGTCACACTCGAGAAGGACGATGTGGCTGCGACTGCGGTCTCGCCCGCCAAACAGTGAATAGCTTAGCTTATTATCGCGACGCACATACAGGTCGCGTATAGGTGGAGAATAAGAGAAGAGAAGAGAAGAGAAGAGAAGAGAAGAGAGAGAGAAGCCTGTCATTCACACGGTTGGGTCGCTTTTGATTTGTGGCGTACGTCGTGACACATTTTCGTCTTGGCTCAAAAACGCAGGTTGAGCTGATTTTGCGGCAGGCTTGATGATGATTGGTTAATAATCAGTTCAAAGATCTCGGATTGGTTAAAATGTGAATGCCGAAAAGGAAGTTGCAAGTGAGCCAAAACAGCAAAAGAGCGCGCGAATCGAAGGAGATGGCGTCGTGGGCGGCGCTGAACGCGGGCGAGCGCGACGTGGGCCGCGCGGGGGCGCTTGGGCGTGCGACGGAGGAAGCGCAGGACGCGCAGAACACGTCGCTCTACGAGCAGGCGCTGCGCTTCCAACAGCAGAAGCAAGTGAGTGATAACGGCAGAGTGCGCACGCTGGTTGATGGCGCGCGCATGAGCATTTCTAGATGTAATATTTGACGATATGCTATTTACTTCTATACATTGTGACTAGGTCCAAGATGCTCGAGAGATCTACTTGACGCTCATTGAAGTAAGATCATATGCGATTGTCTGGCGTGATTGCGAGTATGAGCATGTTCTAATGACCCTCCTCGTGATATCGACGTATGCAATTCGTTGTTAATTTTCTTTGTATGTGCACGACAGGGAGACGCAGTGCTGAGCCCACGCCTGCAGTATTTGTGCCAGAAGAACCTGGCAATGCTGGAGTTTGAAGTGCGCGCATATGAAGTCGCGCTGCAGTATTTCGCGAATGTAAGTGTTCTTCCATCCAGCTGTGAGTCGTAGTGGCGTTGCAATGTTGCTCATCTGTGGTGATCATTTTTTTCAATCAATCAGGCTCTCGAGCTTGACGGTACGGACGTGGTCGTGTGGTACCAAATGGGGAAGGCCGCAGTGGAAACCGGAAGGTGCGTTGCGTAATTGTAGGCTGTCCGGTTGCATGCGGTTGCACTAATACTTGAATGTCATTTCCTGTGTAGATTGTGGCTCGCGCGCAGGATGCTGGAAGAAGGATTCCAGGTTGACGGCTCATACTGGCCACTGGTGCAGACTTTGTGTGAAGTGCTGTTTAAGATCGGTGACTACGAAGAATACGAGCGCATCGCCAGCCACGTTCGAGAGCGCGACCCGCAGTGCCCGTCGATTCGACTCCTGGATTTAAAGCTGATTGCTTTGTCCAAATCCACTGCTGGTAGTGACGATATCGGGGAGAAACTCAGCAGCAAAGTGCAAGTGCGCCGTGTGGGATCCAGTCAGGCGAAAGCCCTTGAACCTCGAGAAGTGAAGCTGATGAAGCGAGCGCGAAAGGGACTAGCTCACTTGGAGAGCATTGCCGCTGATGCGTTGAAGAAGCGACGGGTGCTCTATGACGATATCCAGCAAACTCTGACTCAGAGTTCACAGCCTGTGGAGTACCTCCTGGAGAGAAACTCGTGGCAGAACCTTGGAAAGTTGTTGCTTCAAGTGTTTGAAGACGCAAGCAGCGAGAGCAAGCAGACTGTGGCACATGCGAACGTCAAGATCACAGTCACGGATTTCGAAGAGAGCACAGATTTGGAGGATGTAGCTGTCGCAGTGGCTCCAGCGGTTGAGAAAGAAGTGGAGATTGTTAATGTTGACGGAGATGAGGAGGAGGCGAATGGCGAGACAAATACGGCTGAACCTCCTGGAAGCCAAGCTGAGGCAACAGAACAATGTGGAGGGCGCCAGTCGAAGAAGAAGAAGCGATCAGCATCGTTCGCTACATTGGAGTCAGCTGCTGGCATCGTTCCAAGCGACAATGACACCCAGGATAGCGGGATGGCAACGAGCGAGCTCGATGAGCCTCAGCCAGCGAGACGAAAATCCCGTCGTCACGAAGAGCGTCTACGTGAAGAGCATGCAGCAGCAGTAAAAATCGCGCTCGAGAAGAACTTAGCATATCGGCTTCAGGCGTTCTTATCCGAGTCCTGGAGTCGACAGCTGGCAAATGGAACCGAGAAGGCGCCAGAGAAGCTCGCGAGCTGGTCTCAGCAGTTCGCTCTCAAGCTCACGGGTTCGAAATTCCAGATCTGCGATCAATCGAACAATCCTCTGCACGAGTTCGACCTGTTCATGGTGGCAGGGAGGGACGCAGTCGGTCAAGAGCTGAGCAGCGGTAGCGCTAACTCTGGTGGACTTTCAAGGAAGAGTCAAGACGACAGCTTGGTTGAGGGCGACAAGGTAGTGAAACTTTCGAAGCTCCAAATCGCAGAGTTTGTCTCGCGGATCTCCGGCCAATCGCCTGGTGCAATTACACTGCTGAGAAAATATCTGAACCAGTGTGGAGAGTGGGCTCACATGAGGCTCGTGGCCGGCGACGACGAGATTCATGCGATCTGCTTCTGGGCTGAGAAACTCATCGGCGGTGGCTTGGACGGACGCCAGAAGCAATCTCAAGGAATGGTTGGGCTTGCAACGATTACACCACAAAATGGACTCACTCCACGCGCAAAGCTGTTCTTGCTG
This sequence comes from Globisporangium iwayamae, assembly GCA_023336215.1. Classification (NCBI taxonomy): domain Eukaryota; phylum Oomycota; class Peronosporomycetes; order Pythiales; family Pythiaceae; genus Globisporangium; species Globisporangium iwayamae. The sequence continues at coordinate 6,099 of JAADWP010000942.1, read as the reverse complement.
GAGCTCAAGTTTGACAAGCTGATCCGGCAACCTGCGCATGGCAAGCAACGAAAGAAGCAGCGCCAGCGTCTTCTCGCACTCATTGCGACTGCTGACAGCCTCCTGCTAGAACTCTGCTGGGCTGATGAAATCGACGGATCAGACGAGTACATCGAGACAGTGAATGCTGGACTGGTGCGTTTGTTTTGGTTGCTTGCGCGCATGCACGAACGCTGTGGACGAGCCACTATCGCAAAGGAGTACTTCGTTAAGTGTCAAGAAGCGATGCTAGCAGGTCAATGTGACGACGACATCTCCACAGGAGCGACGATCTTCCTCCCAAACCAAAAGGTCGACAACGAGATTTCTTTGGAAATCCTTGCAGAGAAGATTTCTGGTCTCCAGTACTCGGACGTCTGCTCTGAAGCGCGACGCTGCTTTGCTGCGGAGAACTACGACCGAGCAGTTTCGCTGTTGTTGGGGCATTTCTTTCCAGCCAAGCAGCAGCCACGACTCGTGGATCTTCTCCGAGAGTTCGAGTTTTCGGAGTCAGTGTCGGAAAATGAAGACCGCCGTTTGATTGATATCCTGACAGAATCATTCGCCAAGAGCTCGACGCACTCTGCTGACAACGCGCTGCTGTTCCTGGTCACGCTGCTATTCCATGTGACAAGGTTTATCGACGACCTCGATAAGATTGAAGAAATCAGCGGAGCACTTCACCCTGAGCATATCCTAGAGAGCGGGCTGAATGCTATCAAGTTCATCATGAGCCAACTAGAAGCCAACGTGTCGGAGCGCACGGTCAGCGACAGCTATCAGCAATTGCTGCAGGCATGCTGCCTGAACTGTTTGAAGCCGTCAATCTTGCTCCTGTTCGACGCACCGAAAGAAGTATTCCAGTCTATCTGTGCAATGGTGATTCGAAGCGAGAAGGCTGATCTGAACGACAAGGAAAGCGAGCGCACAAGGGAGTATTCGATGGTGATCGAGGCGGTCGCGAAAACGTTCCACACAATTCGCTCTTTTGACGAAGCCAACTTCCGGGATCTATTCGCCAAGCTTCCATCGCCCGTGAACAAGAAGAAGCAGTCAAGACGCGATCGAGTTCGTGCTTTGTTAATCGAGCTGCTGCGATTCCTGAACTGGTCCCTGCGCTACAGTGAGTTGTCGGCGGCAGCAGACATGGATGCGCACAAGCGAAGCGTCCTGATGCTCCATTGCCGCACGATGATGAAAGAAGAAGAAGAAATTATCTCTCGACGAGAAGACAAGACGGCGCGGTTGCTGTTTGGGAATGTGGCAATTCTGTTTCTGCTTCTCTGCTGTGCCTCACTAGGCGAAAACATTGACGAATCCCGCAAGACTTTGGCAGACCTGGTCTCGCTCTTGCACAACCGGATGGGGCAATACGGAATCTGCGGTCACAGCTACTATACAGGCGTGAACGGTGCGCTTGGAGCAGCATCGGAAGGATCATGCTTTCTGGAGACGAGCGTCTGGGCTCTGAGCAAGTACACAGATGCAAATACTGCTCGAGACAAAAGTAAAGGGAAATCCAGTGACAATCTGACCGATTCCGAAAACGACGACGACGATGAAGACTCGCTTTTCAACAAGGAGCTGGCCCAGTGCTACCATTGCATGTACGACATGCAAATCTTGCCAGGCTACGAAGACCACAAGACTGGCAACAGCTTCGCGCTGCTCCTGTCGAATACCCGGACAAAGCGATCGAAAGCGATGCGGCTTGCCCAGTTTGCTGTCCCGATTCTGCTGTCGAGACCACCGAAGAACAACAGTCAGAAGAGAGAAAACCTGAAGTTGCTATGCGCAATCAGTGATGCACTCAAAGAGACCCACTCCATGGAGCACGCTCAGGCACGACTTCATCCGAAAGAACTGCAGGCGTTCCTCACGCCCTCGAATCTGCTGGAGTGGGATAGTCAGTTTCCTGTGGTTGACAGCAGCATCCAAGCTTCAAGTGAAGCGGACGAGAGCGGTTTCCACGCACCACTCGATCATCTGTGGTACCTCCTGGGTGAGAACTTCATTTTATCACGAGCTCGCCGGCGCGGAAATGCAACTGAACTGGCAGATATGGAGACCCGCGTGAAGGAGCGCGTCGCGTACTTGATGATCGACGTGCTGTATTACTGTCCCGGACGCGTCAAGTCATGGATTCGACTAGGAAAGACGATGAAGGAGCTCTACCACGCCACCTCAGACGCCTGTGCGGTCATCCTGGGAAGAAAACGGAAGATCACAGCGCTCCACAAATACGCCTCGACGCTGTCATCGCTGGGGTTGATTCAGGAAGACACAGCTCAAGAAGCGAAAGCTGCGTCTCCGAGCGACAAGCTCACGTTTAACGAGATCGTGCTGGGAATGAGTCTTTTCGACAAGATGAAGCAGTGGGACGACAAGGAGTCGGCTGAGCAGGACGAGTTTCGTGTGCCAGTTGGACGCGTGGCAAGCGAAGTGAAAGATGAAGCAACACCGGAAGAATGTGCGCAGCTCTTCTCGATGGAGGAGTACACAATTTACTACATAGTCCAGGTAATTGAGTTTGCGCGACGGTGCTTCGCAATGGCAGCACATTTGGCAGAAGAGTCACTCAAGAAGAAACTTGAGGCGAGGGAGATGAAGAGCAAAGCGAAGAAGACTCGCGGCAAAAAGCAGCAGAAGGAAGATGAAGATGCAGACAACGATGAGGAGGAGATTGAGGAGCTGCGGAGCATTGTGATCGAGAGCAACGAAGAGTGCGGCCTGTTGTTGTACAACGTGCTGCAAGAGTTCTCTGTGCTGAACCAAGTCCCGGGACAGCCGTTCCCCGATGTGATGTACCTGCGACTGGCAACGAAAGCGCTCTCGTACTTTCGAAAGGGCCTGGATGTCTGTGAGGATGTTGAAGACGCCGAAGAAGTGCGCTTCCGACTGAGTTTCATGTGCGGGAAGACGCTGAAGAAGCAGCTGCGCCGTGAGCAGAAACACATGGAGCTCGGCGATGGAGAGACTTCGCGTGAAGTTGAGCAGATCACCCCGAAAGCGATCGTGGACTACTTCGCGATGGCAGAGAAAGCTCACGAAGACGGAGAGATGGAGCACGCCCTTGTCCACGCGTTCTACGCTCTGCAGGCGATGCGAATGGAAGTGGTGCTTCAGCAGCCAGCGCGCGTTGAAGACCTGCGTTTGGTGTGTGAGCATTACTTTGAAGAAGGAGAGGAGGAAGAGAGCGAGGACGAAAGTGGCAACGACACCGGCAACGAGTCGTCAGCGAGCCGCTCCGCAGAAGATGCGAAGAAGAAAACGAAGGAGGAGGCTTCGAAGGATGCGAAGGGGGGTGAGCCTGTGAAGATCACGAAGGAAGACGTTTTCAAGCTGCTCGACAAGGCGAAACCAGGGCGGAACAAGAAGAATGAGCTCGCCCTTCATGTTGCTCGCGGATGGCTTTTCCTGAACGTAATTGACGCGTTGGAGTCGATCCCGAGCGAAGACCGCTACTTCCACCCGTCTCGCTACGTGCTAGCACAAGGAGTGCATCGCATGGACGAGTTTGTCCATGCATCGCTGAAGACAAGCAAGGATGCACAAGCTCAAGCTTTACTCTCAGCACTAAATGAGCGCTTGGCGCCACCTGGCGCTTCTCGAGATGCGGTGGCTGCCGAGCGCGCACTGAAAGAACTCACGCCGCTCTTCGACAAGAAACGCCCTCAGATCGTCGCAATCTGGCTGTCTGAGCACGTCCCGACTGCGAAGAAGTTTGACGAGCTGAACCAGCGGCAGATGAAGTATGACCGCTACCGCCTCAAGTACTGGCATTTCTACATCCAACTGCTGGAGGAAAGCGGTGCGTATGGGAAGATCAAGGAGGTTGGCACGTGGGTGCTGGCTTGCAAAGAAGAGCATGACGTGATCGACGAGATGCTGGGATTGACGCTGCAGTCGAGAGGGAACTTGCTGCGCACGCGGATCCAACGATTCTGCTTGGAGAAGGTGCAAGCGAAAACTTCGCTTGCTGCGCTATTGCACCAAGAGGACGAGCATGAAGACAACGTACAGACTACTGCACGGCAGCAGCGCACCGCCACACTACTGAAGCTTCTCGCGAAGACGTACACCTACTACTTGGACATTGTCGACTCGCACCATCGTCTTGCTTCAGTAATGGACAACCACCAAGAGCTGCTTCAGCGTGGAGAGCTGCTGGTCGTGTACCTGTTTCTCCTGGGAGCTGTCGAGTTCCCAGGCGATTTCCCAATTCCACCAAATAGCTATGACGGCGAGCCAAGCATCGCGGATGACTTGAAGGCAGTCACGGAGAGGCTAAAGGTTTACTTGTTCGAGGCTAGCGCAGTGTCGAGCCCGGTCGACGTGAGCAGTGCGCAGTGGAAGTTCCTTCTGGATGCAACCCGTGCTTTCTGCGAGGAGAAGTGGCCCGAGCGCATGGGAAAAGGGAAGCTCGCAAAGAGCCGCTTGCGTCTCAAGATTCCGCCACCGCCAGTAGTGCCAGTAGCAGCAGCACGAGTGACAAGCATGACAACTATCATGAGCTCATCGACTTCAACTGCATCAGCGAGCGAGGTGACAATAACAGCAACGATAAACAAGATGTCGCTGGAGAACCTGACAACAACCGCCGAGACTCGGACCTCAGTAGACCCGGACATCGGAGGAGATTCATAGAATGTAAGTATATCAGGAAGATTTGCGAGATGTCCTTAACAAAAAGCGAGATTTGCGTGACGAACGCAGAGCATGCTTCAAGGTGGATCGTGACAGACAAGAGATACAAAGATCAACGACTCTGGAGGCCGAGGAAGGTGGGCGGCGGGCAATGTGGATTGACTTGTGAGGTCTTCAGGTTTAGTATTTTTTTATCGACAGCCTCCTTCTACGGGAGCGGCTATGCACTGCTGAGGACTAATCAGGCCATCCAGGACTGGTTGAATCGCACTTAGCAGGTTTGATATTCATGGTATCATCTGACAAGGAACGACGGGGAAGCCATTTGCAGTTTGTTGTCGCGGCGTCCAAGCACGTCGCGCGACTGCAAGAGTGCCATGCTGCGCTGCCTGTTACGGTGCGTAGCTACTTGCTATGGATGATATCATAATCAGTACTGAGCTCGTCGGCGCTCGATCGCCATCTTACTTATTGCACGTGCGAACTCATGAATGACAGGCCCCGCGGACATCCAATGGCAATACGAGGCATGCGGCTCGCTCGTCAGACGATATACCGTGCAGGAACCACACTGTCTCCATATACAACGAGCACCCGAGACGACAACTCCAAGGACGACGTGGAGTCAGCAGCGAACGATGATCCAGTCACTACTAACATCCCCAGCAAACTCGGTCAGCTGAAGCGCGTGGTGAACCTCTACAAGCCCGAGAAACACCAGCTGACGCTGAGTCTCGCAGCGCTCGCAGTGTCGTCGGTCGTCCATTTGAGCGTCCCACTGGGAATGGGGAAGGTGATCGACGTTGTCATGACTGCAGATGGCGTTGGTGTTCCTTTACCATACGCTATCGGGGGTCTTGGCGGACTCTTCGCGTTAGGTTTCGCCGCGGACGTCTATGGTGATAACACGATTACGATGATTGGCGAGCGGATCTCGACTCGTCTGCGTCAGGATACTTACGAATCTATCGTGAGGCAGGAGATAGGGTTCTTTGACAGGACACGAACGGGCGAGCTCGTGAACCGCCTGAGCGCCGACACGACGTTGATCGGGAAAGTGCTGAGCGACCAGGTCTCGAACGGCCTCTTCAGCGTCGGACAGGGTGTTGGGAGCATCACGATGCTGCTCGCCACGAGCCCTAAGCTCGCGATGGTGATGCTCACGATTGTGCCTCCGATTGCGATCGGCGCAGTCGTGTACGGCGAATTCGTTGAGAAAATGACAACCCAGGTGCAGAAGCAGCTGAGCGAGGCCACGAAGATTGCCGAGGAGAAGCTGAGCAACATCCGCGCCGTGCGCTGGTTTGCCAAGGAGGAACATGAGGTCGAGGTGCACAAGAACAAGGTGGACGAGGTGCTGGCGCTCGCGCGCAAGCGGTCGCTTGCCAGCGCCTCGTTCTTTGGTGGCGTCGATTTTGCCGTCAAGATGAGCAT
>JAADWP010000941.1:0-12721 GCA_023336215.1 Globisporangium iwayamae | reverse complement strand
TTCACGAGGTCCTTGGGCAGCTGCTGGAGCTTGCGCGTGTGCGTCACGCACGAGTCTGCGTTCGCAGACTTGCGCTGAAGCGCCCGCGTGGCGCGCGCGATGCCATGGCCGATCGTGTCGTCCCAGAGGCGCTTGGGTGAGTACTTGGCGGCCGTAAACCTCGTCACGCCGTCGAGATTCTCCAGCTGTACGTAACGGAGAGGCGGCTGCGCTTTGCCGCCGTCTGCGGCGTGCAGCTGGTGGCTGATGGAGACGCTGCGCTCGTAGGAGGCAGTGTCCATGGTGCACGTAGATAACGACCGAAAGAGAGAGAGGGAGAACGAGCGAGTGGATGGATGGATGTGATGGCGCTCGTCCGCTGCTTCAGTTTCCGTCGGAGATCGAGGATGCGCGCGATCTCCCCCTCTACCAGTACGTACGGGAATGAAGAGCTCTCGCTGCTTTGTGTGTGACCTTTAAGGCGCGATTTCCACCACCATCAGTGAAACCCGGAGACGATCAGACGACCAGATGAGCCTTTGATATCAGTTATCGCTCATACAGAAACTTCATAACTGTTTTAAATAAAGCCATTCAGCTTTGGCTCTGTAGGATTTTGCACAGTAGAGATAAACAAACAAATTATTTATGAGCATTGATGAAAGCAAAACGTTTCGCACAAAAATAGATAATGTGTGTCTCCTCACTAATTGCATATTTCAAAAACGGTGATGCCATTCAAACAACGCCAGTACCGGATCTAGTTCTGATAAAATCGATATTGGTGCTGTCTGTATTCATGAGTGATTAACAGCACGACGTTGCTCACACATCAACATACACACACACCACTCATTACGATAACAAAATGCATTGCTACCTTTGATACAAGTTGCAGCTTGCATGAAAGAAGCTCGATTCATTTTCAACTTTCAGTTTGCTGCTAAACGACAATCAAGCCGTCTCGCTTCCTCTGCTTACGATTCGCTCACGTCTTCTTGATCGGCACAAGCTTCCCGGTCGCCGGGTCCACGCAGAACTGCTCGTCCTCCTCCTTGACCAGGCGCTCGTACTCGATGGCCTCGGGGTTGAAGTGGCACACCTGCTCGAACACGGCCTCCTGCATCGCGAACTTGTCCTCGGGCACGCGCTCGTGCGAGTCGTCAATCCTGCCGCAGAACATGTCCTCCTTCTCCTCGGCAGCGTCGTAGCTCATCGCACTTTCGCTAATCGATGCGCCATCCGCGACAACCGAGCGGAACGCCTCTTTCAAGTACGGGTGACGCAGGGCCTCGGCGGCAGTGATGCGCTTCTTCGGGTCGTACACCAGCAGCTTGTCTAGCAAGTCGATGGCTTGGAGGTTCGCATTAGGGTACAGCTCTGTGAACGAAATCTTTGGGCGACGGCGCTGTCGATGCAACCACTTCTGCGCCGCTTCTTTGTGGATGTGCGCGATGTACACGATGTCCGGCGTCCCAAGTACGTTGAAAATCTTGTTCAGCTGGTTTGTAGTGCTTGATCCGGGAAACAGTGGCTTCCGACCAAGCAGCTCCGCCAAGATGCAGCCCGCTGACCACAGATCCGACGGTTTGTCGTACCGACAGCCGTCCAACAGAATCTCGGGGGCACGGTACCACCGTGTGACGACGTATTCGGTCAGCTCCACAAAAGCTTCACTCTTTGATGCGCTGCTCCTCACTTTCGCCTGAGAGTAGTCCACGTATCGAGCCAGTCCGAGGTCGCACACCTTCAGCTCGCACGTGCTCGTGACCAGCACATTCGAAGGCTTTAAGTCGCGGTGGAGGATGTTCGCTGAGTGCAAATACGCAAGCGCTCGCAGGATCTGCCGCATGAAGTGCGCTACGTGCTCATCCGTGAGCGTCTGCGTCGAGTGGATGACGCGATGCAGATCGGTTTCCATTAGATCCGTCACCAGGTAGATGTCTTCTAGGTACGCGAGTCGCTCTGGTCGCAGCACGTCGTACAGGCGAATCAGGTTTGGGTGCGCAAGCTGACGAAGCAGGCACAGCTCTCGCAGAAGTCGCTTGGTGTCTGGCAAATCTGCGAAAGCGTTCGAGATCTTCTTGATCGCGACAGTCGTCCCAGATTCGACATCACTTGCAGCAATCACTTCACCGTACGTGCCCGAACCGACTACCTTGATGAGATGGTATTTCTTCGGCACGTCAAACACCGTCTTTTTTCCGGCAAACACATGGTTGTCGCGAGCCATGAGCTTAAGTTGTCCCTCACGTTCGCTCTCTTGCGGGTTTCCTTCGTATCCCTCTTGGCTTTGATGGCCAAGCTGCGATGCCGGAGATCGGAGTGAAGCCTGGATGACAAATCGGCTGCTTTCGCTTGAAACACCAGCCTGTCCTCGATTCTCGTGGCGGTCGGAGCGAATAAACTCCCGCAACGATTCTGCAGAAAGGCTCTGCACGAGGGTTTCGTCGCTATTGAATCGCCGGAGGTCTGCCCTTACTCGAGCGTCGGCATGAGTGAGACTTTGTCGTTTGCCTTGGATCTTCGGGTCGTTCAGACTAGTTGCTGATGAGATCGTCGGTGCAAAAATGACACCAACTTGGACGCGTCCTCGAAACACGGTAGGTGGAGCCCACGACTCCTTGCAGTCGTTGTACTGGTCGCACAAATTGTGCCATCGAGGCAGCGCACCATTCGCCTTTGCATCCGCAGATCCATTGAAGAGCGACAGATGAGGCGTGAGGTTGATCTTGCACACGCCAATGATCTCGTCCGGAAGCATGAAGCGACTCTGAAAAACCTCCAGCTTCAGGAAATACGTAAAGCCTCGTGCGCAGCCTGGGAACTCTAGGCGAAGGTTGCTCGCCCATTGAGGGTTCAAGGAACCAGCCGTGTCACCTCCAGATGAAGATGAGTCGACCTCGAGAGTCGACTTGCAGATGTGCGTCACGCATCCGCTAGGATCTCCGAACGGCGCGAAGCTTCTCTCTCCTGAAATGCCGGTTGCACGCTTGAAACCTCGGAACAGGCGAGTTCTAGTCGATGGACGTCGCTTCTCTGACAGCGTCACAGGGTTGGACTTGGACAATTCGTCAGAGGTAGCTCCACCTCCGTTAAGGTCAAGTCCATCGAGTGTGCGTTCTTGGTGCGTGCCTTCTTCCAGGATACAACGAACGTAAACCGGATAAACCTTCTTACCGCCGCTCTTGTGCTGGGACGATGAGCTGTTTCCGCTGATGTGAGAGCTGGACGAGTTCCCCATTCCATTCTGCTCAACCGGATGCAGCTGCAGCGCTTGGGTGATCTGGACGTAGAACGTTCCTGGAGGGATGGAGTGCGAGATCGCCGACGCCTCACCTGGCAGCACGAGTCGAATATTTTCTCCGCGAGTAGCATCGTCGAATGCGACTGAAAGCGCGACTGAGTCACCGTTCATGTGCCAACGCACAAGACGATTCTTGTGGTCGAGCCAGAGTTCGTGGACGAAAAGCTGCGTGATTCGGCGACCGCCGTGGTTGAGCAGATGGAAAGTCTCCTTTCCAGTCACCACCAGTCGCTTCTCCCATGCTGCTGATGGCGTGCACGAACTAAGCGGCTGAGAGCTTTGATCAAGCTTCGGAGAGAGTGCGTACCCTTCAACAGTAGCCGAGGGGGCAATCTCACTGTCGATAGTCCCGGTGTCACCAAATTCATCGATACAGTCAGCGTCACCTCGAACAAGCTCCATCACTTCGAGCATCGTGAACGACTCGACTTCGACGGTTTCCAGGAGCGTCGAGATGAACAACAGCACGCCGTCATAGCGACGATACTGGCCCCAGAACGGTACGATGGGCGGGAAGTTGGAAGTCACGATCACGTCCGGGTGGATGCTCTGGAAGAGCATGGGAAAGTCGCTCAGCTGCTGCTGCAACAAAGCTCCAAGTAGCCGGTAGAACTTGGTCGCGTCCAAAGGCTGAGAGCCGAACGCGACGTGAGGGCGACTGGATTCGGGGGCTTTCGTGATCGCGACCTACCACAGCACAGCAAAAAGTAAGTAAGTACGCCAGCAAGTTTTGTGAAGTCGAATTGCAAAGAGGGCGATAAAGGTACCTTGATCGCGCGCTTCCACTGTTCTTTCTCAAACCCAGTGCGGGAGCTGAGGTGGTTCGTTCGATGGCCTTCCGTGATGATGCGAAACCCATTCGGCTTCCCCATGCTGTCGTCGTCGACGCCTTGGATCTGGATTCGACCCACGAGCTTCGAGTTCGAGATGAAGTCCTCACGCGATTCATAGTACGCCATCGTGTCCCCCTCCAGCACGCAGTACGTAGCTTTCCAGCTCTGCAAGAGATCACTCTTCTTGTTCAGGTAGCCTTCAAATGAGATCCCTTCGCCGCTCCGATACCGGATAGTGTGTGAGCGCGAGCGAGACAGCGATCGAGATTTCCCTTGCGTTGACGGTGGCGCAGGAGGCGTTCCAGGACCGGTTGACACGAATTCGCGCTTATCTTTCTCTAAAAAGAACGTGCTGGTGTCACTGATTCGCGCATGTGGGCGTCGAGGTGGCGCACCTGGCTGGATGCGCTGCTGCAGGATACTCATGAACGCATTCATGCGCGTGCGCTCGATGGGATCCGTGTTCTTGATTGAGATCGCGATCTTCTCGGATCCATGGAGCTGCTCCAAGCGGATCAACAGCACTGTCCGCAGTCCGTAGTTGTCGGAAATGCTCGCATATCCGTAGATCACGAAAACGCGCTGCCTCGACTTACTCCCATCCGCGCGCGGCGTTAGCGGGAACTCTTGGGCCTTTCTTGCATGGCTGGACTCGCTTTTCTGGTCTGTTGTTATTGTTCCTGTCTGGCCTGGCTGCGGGAAGACGACGATGTCGTCGCCAATCGACTGCAGCAGCTGCGTCTTGAAGTCGGCTTGCTGCTGCTCTTCGTCGTCCCCCGGCAGTCCGTCCTTGAGCTGCACATTCTCGAGGATCGTTTCATTCTCTGTGCGCATCGAGCCGATCTGCTTAATCCCGCCGCCACTCAGAGGAGGGTGGCTGTCGACACCGCTGACTACCGGGGGCTCATCTGCTGCATCAGCGATAATGCTCGAGCTCGAACCAGTTCTCATGTACTTTGTGAACGAGCAGGAGGAGCTGAGCTGCAGTGTCGCGTTCTGCCAGAGCGTGTGGAAGAGTTCGCGCGACATCCACGGCGTCTCGATCTGCTCGATCTCGACCAAGCACTCCTCGTCGCCGTCGAGCGTGAGGTTGCTTTCGCGCCGGTTGAAGCTCGCGCGGTGCATCTTTCTCTTTTCTCTCTTAGACTCTGCGTAGTGCCACCGATTCAGACTCACTTACGCACGCACGCAACGCACGTACACACTTACACACCCGTGGAGAGTACAGATAGACCAACGACACAACAGAGACAAGTGCGCGGTCAATAAAAGACGGATGGACAACGCGGCCACGCGAACTGGAGACCGTTGATATAAACCGCGCAGACAAGCAGCGCGCAGCGTTGGGTTCAGCTCTTCTCGCCCGAAGCTGGCGAGCGTACACAGAGGGAGCGTGCGTGTGGTGCGAGATATCTGCCTGTTGTCGCCGCGCGTCTTGCGAAAAGTGCTCAAATCTGCTTTTCGACATCCGCAAACAAACCAGAAAGGGAAACGCAAAAGACGACCGGATATCGCGAAATTAGTTGTCACATGACTATAGATACCCTCTTAAACATGATCTACTTATAATCAATTTACTATATAAAATACATATGTAAATATTATACAAAATAGTACTCTTCTAATACTATGTGTGTTTGATGTTCAATAACTGCATTTATTTTTGTATAATTTTGAGTCGCTTTTGTGCGTTTCGTGTTGTTAGTCGCGATCAGAATCCGTAATGTTATAATTAGATGGACTGACTTGGCTTCACTCGCTCATTTCATTCAATGCATGCGCTCTCCCTCAGCAGATCGAGCGCATCCATCTCCCACTCGCCACCCACCAGCAGCCTCTCCCCGCGCACTTCTTCTCCTTCTCGCACGAGCTCACACACGCCACACAGCACCAATGTCCAAGTCCAAGTCCCGCATCCCCGACCTGCAGGGCTCGCCGACCGCCTCGGCGGCCACGTACTCGACGGCAGTCGAGGACGGAGACGTGGTCGTGTCGCCCGAAACGCTACCACCGTCGTCGTCCGCGCGCTCGCGCTCCGACTCGGAGAAGAGGTCGCTGCTGCACCAGGCCGTGCACCGCCTGCAGCTCTACGCGCCGCCCATCGAGAGCGTGCGCACGGTCCTCGATGACTTTCAGGACTTTATCCAGCAGGGCAACATGATCGACCTCGCGATCGGCCTGATCCTCGGCAAGGCGTTCACGGACATCCTCAATTCATTCGTGGTCGACATCCTGTCTCCGATCATCAGCCTCTTCTCAGGTAAACAAGCACTGTGTTGCATCAACCTGTGTGTTCGCTTCACTTGATCATGTGCTTACCGTGATACTTTGCTACCTTATGTGATGACGCGTTGACGAGCAGAGCGAAGCATCGTCAACTACTACTTTGTGGCGCGATGTCCTGTGAGTCTTCCGCACTGTACCAGTACATCCTGGGAAACCTGGAAGCAAGGTGAGCCGCATCTCTATTGCTGGTACAATGCGGGGTTGTTGCGCGCGCAGCATACTAGATAACTGAAGCGGCTTGCCCCCATTCTACTTGTTCAGCTCGCGACGCCGGCGCAGTCACGGTCAACTACGGGCTCTTCCTTGAGAACGTGATCAACTTCCTCATCAACGCGATTTTCCTCTACATCGCCATCAAGAAATGTGAGTGTCCTGGCGTGTTATTGCAATCTCTCGCTTTGTATGGCTGGTCGCTTTCTCACACAGTGATTCCATCTCTTCTGGCTTCCCCGTCATGTGCAGTCTTCGAGGTTGTGTTCGAGCGCAACGTGAACGTGAAGAAGCAGTGTCCGTTCTGCAAGGAGTTCATCAAAGGCGCAGCGACCGTCTGCAAAGAGTGCGGCTCCAAGCTCTCGCAGGCGACCTCATAGTGCGATACTAAAGAGCAGCACGTGTCAGCTACTAGTCGTAACCGTTTGTACACGTATACCTTCCTCCCTACCCATGGCTCTATTGGGAGACTTCTCAAGCGCTTGATGCACTCTCAGCCCTGTGGGTCATCGTTCTTGGTGAACTAGGCATATCTCAGAGTCAAATACCGGCATTCATGAGCGGTATGAAAGGTGCTTCCAGTGCCTCTTCCTTCATTGACAGCCAAGCGAGCATTCGTACTTAAACGAACTTAAGCGTGCTTTAGTGCGCAAATATTCGTACTTTACTGAAGCGGAAGAGACAGCCAAAACCCCATCTCATGACCTAGCAGCAGTTGTAAAAGAGCCGCCATCTCCACCACGTCGCCACGGCTCTCAACGCTCACGCGCGCTCCCTCTCTTCCCCTCAATCGTAGCCTCCAGCGACTCTACGACGCACGTGGTCATCTGCGTGCTGTTCCCCACACCAGCAGTGTTCTTTTGGTGCCGCCCGCGTGCGCCAACTCGCTCTAGAGCGCGCGCCACTGTCGTCCTCGTCTTCCAACTGAGCGCTCGTCCACGCTTTTTTCCACATAGACCGTGACGATGATGAGCGCCAATGCACCCCCTGCGGTGCCACCACTGCCGCAACGAGGCCACAATGGTAATGCAGGCGCGGCGTCCGTCGCTCAGAGACAGCAACAGCAGCAGCAACAGCAACAACAAGCGCAAGCCCGGGCGCCACCGCCACCTCTTGCGAATGCCAACCCAACCAACAGACGACCTGCCGCGGCGCGCCAAGACGATGATGACATGTCGTGCCACGCGTTGCTACTCTTTCTGCGCGACCAGGTGCGGTACGCGCGCCAGCACATGTCGCGCAACCACGTGATATTTTTCCTGAAGCAGCACATCCCGATCCTTGAGTGGCTACCGTCCTATGACCTGCGCGAGGACCTGCAGTACGACATCGTCGCGGGCGTGACGGTCGGCATGATGATCGTGCCGCAGGAGATCTCGTTGAGCACCATGATGGGCGTGCCACCGATCTATGGCCTCTACACAGCCGCGCTCGTGCCCATGATCTACCCGCTCTTCGGTACGTCGCGCGTACTCTCGGTCGCAAACGGTGCCGAGGTCTCGCTGCTTGTGGGTTCGGCTATCAAGAAGATTGAGAGTGTCGAGGAGCGTGTGGCTACGGGCATCCTGCTGTCGTTCCTCAGCGGAGTCTTTCTGCTCATGATGGGCGTCTTCCGTCTGGGGATCATTGCGGACTTCTTCTCGCGACCGGTCATGGGTGGCTTCATCTCGGCGGGCGGTGTGCTCATCATGCTCTCGCAATGCGCGAATTGGTTTGGAGTCAAGGTGCCCAGCCGCGACCTGCCATTCCTGAGCGTACTGGATCTGATCGAGAAGAGCACGCACATGAACGGCAAGAGTTTCTTCCTGGGGCTCATCTCGATCCTGATCCTCTTTGGCATGCGCTACCTCAAGCGCAGCGTCGTGCGCGAGATGGCCAAGCTCGAAGAAGAGCTCGAAGAGGAGTTCGAGCTCGAGAGCGTGCGCGCCGAACAGCGCCAGAACGAGTACATGGACGATGAGGCGAGCGGCAGCGACGAGGACGAGGACGAGGATGAAAATGAAGGCGAGAGCACCTACGAGGACATTGAACTAGGCGACGTTGCGAATGTCAACGGCGGCCTCACATCAGCAGCAGCCAAGAAGAAGAAGAAGGTGGCGAAGAAGAGTTCATCCGAGTCGCTCTCTGATGCTGACATGGACACTGGCAAGCCGAACAAAAAACAGCGCCGCTCGCAGATGGAGGAGAACGTCAGTGGGACGCCTCGCATGCCCTCGTCGTCATCATCGCGATGGCAGAACCTCCCGTCGGTGTTCAGCACTGGCGCTCTCCGCCGCAGTGACCTTGTCGCGTCCCCGTGGGCGCCGAATGCCCGCAGACTGAATACCGTGAATGACCACTTTGAGATGGAAGCGCGTTCGTGTCGCCAGTCGGACATCTCGATGATCGCCAGAAGTACGCGGCATCGCATGGGCAACTCGAACTCGATGATGGACGAAGGCGTCGGCTTTTCACTTTCAGACGAAGACTACCTTTCACGGGAACAGCCGCTCGAGTACTCGTTCATGACCCGAAGGACGGCTGCTGCGACTGAAGATGCAGCGAACCGTCGTGTGTCGCTCCAGCCCCCGTCACTGGTGCGCTCGAACTCGGAGTCGTCGGTGATCTCAAGAACCACTCCAGGTGGTCCGACGCCACGACGTCGCAAGAACAGCGCGCAGGGGATGGATGAGATGAAGGCGCCGTCGAGTCCAGACGGAAATGTGACGAACGGTGAGCACGACGACTCCTCCTGGACAACAGTGACAGATGCAAGCTCCGACCGATTGCCCAAGTTCACTCGCGTAAAGAACATGGCGTCGCCGGCCAAGTCGATCGCGAGCGACACAGACTCGGCGTGCTCCACGACCGCGCTTACGGGTCGCTCGTCGGACTCGTTCGCGTCCAACTCGATGTCGATCCGCATCATTCGGTCCAAGATCGCCGTGCTCATCGCGCTGCGGCTCGTGTGTGAGCTGGGCGCGTTCATGGTCTGTCTGATTGGCGGCATCATCGGGTACCTGTCCAGCGAGGGGGACCTGGTGCTCACGGGCAAGGTGCCGGGCGGGTACCCGTCTCCGATCCTTCCGTGGTACGGTTTTTTGAGCAAGGTGATTGAGACGGACCGGCTGTACCACATCATCATCGACACGCTCTCTATCGCCATCATCTCGTACATGTCGAGCATCGCGATGGCCAAGCGCCTGGCGATCAAGGAGGGCTACCGCATCCGGCCGAACCAGGAGCTCATCGCGCTCGGCTTCTCGAACCTCGTGGGCTCATTCTTCCAGTCCATGCCGGCGACTGGCGGGCTCTCGCGCACGGCCGTAAACATGCAGAACGCGCGCACCCAGCTGGCGTCGCTCATTACGGTGGGCGTGGTCGTGCTGGCGCTGTACACGGCCACGTCGGCGCTGGGGTACTTGCCCAAGGCGAGCCTGGCGGCCATCATCATCGTGGCGGGCCAGTCGCTGATCGAGACGAAGGAGGCCAAGTGGCTCTACCGCGTCAAACGCGACGAGTTTTATGTCTGGCTCGCGTCCTTCGTGCTCACGGTCACGCTGGGCGTGCTGCCAGGCTTGTTGTCGTCCATCTTCTGCTCGCTCGTGGCTGTGATCTACAAGACTCGGCGGCCCATGCTGACGATGCTGGGCGAGATCGTGGACGATACCTCGGGCGAAATACGACTCGTGGACCTGGAGCTGTACCCGGACTCGGCGCGACCGCTCTCGGACATCGTGGTTATCCGCGTAGAAGGCGCGCTGTACTTTGCCAACTGCGAGTACATCGAGCGCGTGATTGAACGCGAGATCAGCAGGCGGCAACAGACCGCAGGTGTGGGCGTGCACGGCGTGGTCATCGACGCGTGCTCCATCATGGACTGGGACTCGACGACGATTCAGATGATGAAGCACTTGCAGGAGGACCTGCTCGTACGCGGTATTCAGCTGGCCATCGTCAACGCCCGCGACCGCCTACACGCGCTGCTCGAGTCCTCTGACTACCTCTTCGGTATCGTGCGCAACGACTCGCGCATCGGCTTCGATGAGGCGATTTCTGCGATTCGAGAGATCGCGCTGGCCTCGCCAGCTGCGAACAACCTGGAGCTCAATCTCGTGCAGGATGGTAGCCACAACCGGCTATAAGAGCATTTGTGTGACCAACAGATTATGCGACCGAAGAGCAGTAGCAGTAGCCGTGGTGTAGGTGTGGTGGGCTGCTGTGATTGCTAGTGCTATAGCAGCAGACACGCATATACGCCTCCGTAGAATAATAATGATACGTGGGAGTTTCATCTTCATTGGTGTTGTCGTGAGGGAGGTAGTGGGTTCGCTTTTGGGCGGAGTCGAATGGTTCGCTAGTTGTTGCTTGGGATCTCGTGTCAGTTGTATATAAGAACATCACAGTAGCGAAGCAACATGTGACCCTCAATTCCACGCGTGATTGATCCATCTTGCGCATATTTCAGAGCGTCCATGTATGGTGGACTGAGTGAGGAGCACATTAGTTGTGTGTGGAAGATCACCCAATCTGCATTAGGGCTACATCAAGTTGTGTGTGGGCTGCTGCTACAGCCTGCGCAGCAGCATGCATGTGGGCTCTTGCAACTGCATTCGAGTCAAGATCACCCTGCACGACGGAAGCGGTAGCAGCACACACGCGGGAAGTGGCAATAACACGTGCTCGCGCGAATCCGCGAGATCGTACGCCGGTTGACCACAGGCTGGCCCGGGATCAGCTCTGGTATGGTGTCGGACTCTTGCCAAGCCCCCTCAAATCGTTGTCGGCCGTCGCGCACGAACCGAGTCTCGGCACCTTCGAACACGTAAACCTCCTCATCATTTCCTGCGCACCCTTTGTCACTCCAGCTGAGTAACCTTGCGTAAGACAACAAGTACGCAATTGAAAACAAGACTCCATACTGAGCAGATCCGACACAAGAACATATACGCACCCGTGACCATCGTTTCGCCGTCTATGATGAAGAACTTCTTGTGCATCATCCGAGGAGAAACCCGTACATCAACTCCCGCGCGGCGCAGCTCTGGGATCTTGTTGCCGGAGAGCCACGCCGACCTCTCACTTTCTCTTCGATCGGTTAGAGATCGAACCCCGGAACCAAGACGCACTTGACTAAGTCAGCAAGCTAATAAAATGCAAACACCGCCACAGGATTAGCATGAAGCTCGCACACACATCAGAAAGCAGATC
The DNA here is from genome assembly GCA_023336215.1 of Globisporangium iwayamae. Classification (NCBI taxonomy): domain Eukaryota; phylum Oomycota; class Peronosporomycetes; order Pythiales; family Pythiaceae; genus Globisporangium; species Globisporangium iwayamae. The sequence continues at coordinate 916 of JAADWP010000941.1, read as the reverse complement.
ATGCCAATACGTACACGATCGTGAGTCACTAAGTGCATGCAGATGTCCAGCGTGTGTTTGGCGCGTCCTATGATCTCGAGCAGGTCGTCCAGGGGTTTCTTCTCCTCTCTGCCGTGTGAGTAAAGACAGTATTCTTCCTCACTGACTTGTTCGTTTTCAACGGTCCGACACAGCGATCGAGCTGGAAACCGATGGTTCTCTGGTAGGATTTCATTTGTGGTGGATGCATCTCCACATTCGCCACGATATCTAATTCCTCGGATCCCCCACCCCGTTCGGCCAGGTCAGCATTGGCAAAGTCTCGTTGCTCACCAAGTTCCTCTTGAATCTCTGGTAACTGGAGTGTGCTGCGGACGACGGCAGGGGGGGTTCTGCCGTTTCCACGACAACAGGGGCGGGTTCTATCCCTTCCATGACAGCAGCGGCGAGCTCGTCACGGTCGAGAACGAGCCTCGTCCGAGCAGAGCGGGTCACGCCCAACGCATCGGCCATGCGCTGTATAGTAAAGCGGGGCTACATTGCGAGCACGAAAAGGGCTATAAGCACCATGTCGGCGGTAAGGCGGCGGTGAGTGCGTCGCGGCATCTTTCTTGTTCTTGCTGCTGTCGTAACGCGAAGCTGCTTCTTCAAGAGAAGCCTTCATGAGCTGGTAGAAGTACCGCTGCGTCTTGTCCGCCACCTCCTTGAACAATAGGGGCTGGCTTGGAGGTCCCGACAGAAAAATGAGTCCGACAGTTGAGACGAATATGCGAATCCTTTTTGGTCGGGAAGCCGCATCAATCGAACGCATAAGTAATCCATGATGATCATTCACAAGAAAAGCCTCGATGGTCTCCACCCATTGCTGGCAAAACCATACCGCTTCGATGAAGAGAGACGCGTCGGCGCAGTCCTTGATGTCGCTCTCGATCTTGAT
>JAADWP010000940.1:0-12730 GCA_023336215.1 Globisporangium iwayamae | reverse complement strand
TCGCGTGGAAGTCACGTGCATTCTGCTGCTGCTGTAGCACGTTCGCTTACTCGATCTTGAGCACTTCGATTTCAAAGATCAGCGTCGAGTTGGGCTGAATTGTAAAGAGATCAACTCGGTTAAGGACACCAAACACGTTTCATTGGTAGTACGGAATGCCAAAGACTAATAGAGATATCAGGCTTCTCAAAGTACACTTTTCGTATCTGAACGAACAACTCGGTCGAACCTTCGCAACGCGTTACTAGCACCATTGTCGTTTACTGGTGCGATACCAATAGCTGGGAAGGAGCGATACCAATTGTCTACCTGATCCTGAAAAGAAATCGCGCTTGGGGCTTAATCGGACAGTTGAATAAGGAGTTGTCTTCGCTGCACTGCACTGTGCAGCAGCGGAGCCTAGTGGTAGTTTTTCCCTTTAGCGCGGAGTGTGGCATCCTGTGGGAACAGAGGAATCGATGTCACGTCTTGAGGCTCGCCATCTTTCTTGGCCGTCTCCCACTTGGGAAAGGTGAGAGGCGAAAACAAAACCTGCAGTACGCCCCCAGCAACTTTGAGAAGTCGAAAGGAGTTGGCGAGGAGGAGAGCCAATCGATATTCGAAACCGAACTTCATTCCGTTGGTAGATGCTGTTCTGTTTTGGACCGTAGCCATGGCGGGGCAAAGGGTTGGAACGCCTCCTAACTGATTGAGACTCTGTTTCAGGGATCGATCAGCACACCAAACAAGTCCCTTTCGACATCCTAGGGACGTAAAGCTGGTGATTGGCAACCAGCCGCTGGAGCTGGGACGCAGCTTTTGTTCTTGCCTCTCACCTCTCCCAGTGATGATGACGAGCCTCGAGACGTGAAATCAATTCCCCTCGTCCCAAAGACTGTCGTGCGGTCTCCTTCCTGCCAAAGACTGAGTATTGGCTCCTCTCCGCTTACGTGCAGCGAGGTCAGCTCATCGTTCAACTGCCTCGTTTAGCACCTGCCACAAGCTTCCAGTACGAAACCATCCAGTTGCTGACGTTGGGGAAGGAACAGGTATGAAGACGACGTGTTCACGCAAACTAGAGCTTCGAAACCGCTCTGGAGAACCAGCGATTTGTCGACCGACTGCTTCCTGCGTGCTCGCTTTAAAATTTGCCTCGCACCGCACGCATCTCTCTCCATTTAAGACCATGAAGGCCAGTTTGCTGTTCGTCGCTGGAGCCTTGGGCGCTGCTGTTGCGCTCATTGAGGCGAGCTCTGTTCTCGCGGAAGGTAAGCTCATGCGTTCTGGAATCCACCTGTGTCAATTGAAGTATTTAATCAAGGTCCTGATCACGGTACGGACTTTGACATGTTATTTGTTGTTGGAAGTGAGGTATATGGACTTCTACTTATTGCTAAGAGATCGACCTATATCCATGTCCATGTATCTACCCAATTCTCCGGTTTGAGCGTGACTGGTCGCAGTATTCGAGCTGGCCATGCTCTAGATGCTTATATCAGCTCTTGAAAGCTGCCAGAAGGAGATATCGTTGACGAGGTATGTCGCTACCTCGGCCAGTTGTCGTTGCGTCGTCGGAAAAGATTTCCTGAACGCTGGCTTTCTTGTTCATAGCTTGATTCGCTACGTGATCTGCCATTTTGTTGTGTCCTCGATAGTGATGATCACAGGAGGCGACTCCGAGTCGTTCGGCAAGGAGCCGTGCGTGAGCATACAGAGACTGCAGTCGTTCGCTCATTGGTGCTTTGTTGGCCCGCATCTGGTTGAGTATCATCGCGCTGTCACTGACCCTATGTAGCCGATGCAGTTCGCTTTGTTCATCGCTTGTAGCCCCAGATCAGACCTAGGTACTCGAAGTAGTTATTGAGGAGAGCCATTTCATGGTTACCGTGATCCTCTCGGCGGTCGCTCAGCATTCTTTCAGGGCCAAGCGAGAGCTCGTTGGGCTACGCGACACGTGTCTCACCTACTGCCGTTGAAAAGCACTCACAGAGTACGCTAAGAACCTGCTAAAGAGTGCTGCAGATAGTCAGTCTGCCAGTTACCCATGCATGCTCTCATGCGTCAATCCTTCTTCGCTTCAATCGCACTGGACGAGTCATATTAGCTTGCGCTTACGAACTAAGCGCACATAGCTTAATCACTAGACGAACATCAAAGCATCCACGCTACGCCTTGTGCACATACATCGACGCCTCTCATCCTCGGTCATTTCTGGTAAGCGGTCTGTCGGCCAGTCACGTTCAGCTTACGGGATGGGCTGAGAGAGGGTTGTGGCTTGACTTAGTACCATCCGCGTCCACGGCGATCATCGCGACGGTCATCACGGCGGTCGTCACGGCGATCATCATGACCTCCGTAGCGATATTCGCTCAAGCTGTCGATTTCGTGAGCCGGTGGGAGATCTTGAGCTGCTTCCGAGACCTCGTCAAGCTTGCGCAAGTTGCCTGTTGTCAAGCACGCAACACACCGCAGAAGCAGGAGTGGCACATTAGCTCACCCAGCGAAGAAAAAAGAGAACTACATCATATCCACACTCGTACCGGAATCCACTGCCGGCGAGGGCTCGGCCAACGCAACGGCAGCGACCAACGCGCTCGCGAGAATGATGAGGGATGTCTTCATGGCAGTCGAGTCGTCTCGATTCGGATCAGGTTGCAGCTGCTGAGTGCAAGGTGAAAGCACAAATGACGATAGTGATCCAAGCGCTTAAGCACAAGTCTCACCAGAAAACCAACGCAACGTAGACCACAGTTAGTAAGGACAACAATCAATGCTACAGAGCAGAAAAACCTAGGAAATGCGCTTGCGGTGGCGCAAGACTGGGACGAGACAGCTCTTTCGCAAACTGCACAATGCCCGTTGCGTTGGAGAGTAATCGTGGAAATCTGCACTAGCAAATTGGGAACAACGAGTATACGAACTAACCTTCCAGCGATGCGCCTGGAAAGCCACAGCACTGCAATCCAGCACGATGAGCAGATGCACTACGATTAGGAATATTCTCGCCTGCCTCAGTCTCATCATCATCGAATCCATTCAATCTGCTCGTCGATAGCCATCGCGGACTCAGTCATCGTGTCCCAAGGGACCACTGCGCTCACTGACAAACGGTTCAGTGTCATGTCCACTTCTGAGCGCCTCTATGCGTCAAGCAAGATGCAGAACTAAGAATAAACAAGTGATGTCTTCTTTCGAAGATTCAAATACACCGCTCGTCAGTGCACATGTGTGGAAACCAATGATGTAATATAGAGAATATAGAGTCCAAGTAACAAGTTCGCACCAACACCGCAGGGTTCATAATTGCAGTAGCAGGCAACTGCCATGCGACTAACTACACGTAACGAGCACATGATCTGCGCAAAAGGGATTCATACTCGACGCATTGGCTGGTGTATTAACTCACGAATCTCACGCTTTTTTTCAACCAGCTACGTCTCACATACACATTCAATTCTCACCACGTACGCAGCTCACCCGGTGCATCGCTCGACGATAGACAGGAGCATTTCAGTCATCCTGCTCCAAGAAAAAAAGAAGCGCTTCACCAGCCATGCCCTCCATAGTAGCGGCCACGGCCCCTACCGTAGCCTCCATAGCCCCCACCGTAGTAGCGGCCACGGCCCCTACCGTAGCCTCCATAGCCCCCACCGTAGTATTCACCATCGTGGTCGCGACCTTCATCCCATCCTCCACTTTCAAACGCAGGCGGTCCTTCTTTGTCTGCTTCCGGGGCTTCATCGAGCTTGCGCAAGTGAGTTCCTAGCAACAACAGAGCACGACGTGTGAGTAAGAGAGTGCATTCAAGGTGATACGCTTTGAGATCGACATTTTCTACTTGACGTGCAATCACACATAGACATACCAGAGTCCAATGGCTCAGCCAACGTGACGGCAGCGACCAACGCGCTCGCGAGGATGATCAGGGTCGTCTTCATGGCAGCGTAGCTTGAGTTGTATCGCTTGGGTTGAGCTTGTAGCTGGCTGCTTGGCACAAGGCGAAAGCAAAAGTGTGGTGATGCTGGGAGCGCTCTCAAATGAGCCCAGCCCAACGAGAAGGAATCTCGCTGGAGTGCCCGTGCAATCATGAACATCGCACCGTTGTCAGAACCAACCCTACCGTTAGTGACAACCCTTCTCAACAGAACGCCGGTTGTTGTAGAGAAAGGTTCACAACAAAGAGGCAACTGTATCACGAGAAAGAAAACTGCGCTTGCGACTGAGCGGTAGTGAACAGCATGCGTGTTCTTGCGCCACTGAGCTGAGCTTGCATTCACATCAGTTCTTTTCCAAGAAAGCCTCCCTGAGGGGCGACGGTAAATTGTCAATTGACCGTTTGTGCGTCGAGAGTGGCACGTCAGCCGGAGCCCACATGAATGACTGACAACGACTCGCTGTTCACAACTTCAACGTACCATCATTCCAATTAGAACCGATTATCACTCTGATCAACAGTCGAGCGGCTTTGGAAGAGAGTGCAAGCCCATCGAGATGTCGACTTGCCCTCCCGAATGCCTCGTTTCAGGGCCAAAAGACAGCCACGCACATGACACTTTTCATTACCTTCACGTACACACTAATCCTAACGCAGTCTTCCTATTCTGTCGTTATGTTCCATGCTCTGGAGCTACTCTAACGAGTAGCTATCACCTAAAGCCAGGGATATTTCACTCAACGACAACACGACGCACACACACCTTTGATCCACCATTGGTCGAAAGAGACCTGACAGCCCACGCTCGAATAAAATTATCTAAATCGCCAAGATCCGGGGAGCAGGGCTTACCAGTCACTTCCCCAGCGGCAGCGTGGTCAGTCCCACGATCCAGGGAAGTAACCCTACTGCTCTTCATTGCCGGCTTCGCCGCCGTTCTCCATGTGGTTGGTGCTCTCCGCTAGCATCTGCTGCTGAGAAACTTCTTCGAGGCCACGCAAGTGGTTGCCTGTGCATGACAAGCGCCATAGTCATCATGACAATGCCTACACAAACTGAAGACACATTGACAGAATGTACTTTGTACTCGACTCGAAACTCTGGGGTTCCCTCTAACGAGCCGGTGTAGACTCAGCCATCGCTGTCGCAGCAACCAACGTGCCAACAAGCAGCAGCACGCTCGTCTTCATCCTTGCAGCTCGGTGAGCAGCGCTCGCTCTCTTGGTTCTCTTCTCTTTTGCTGTCACTTCGCGTGCTGTGCTGCGAAATCTCGAGGGAGCGTGCGTGACTGAGCTCAACGACAATCAGCAATCCTTGTAAGCTGAGTCGACTCAACGGAAGCGTTAGAACAAACTGCGCGTGCGTCACTTAACTGGTGAATGGTCCGCTTTACACTTGGTTCACTTGTCTGTAACTGCTAGCTGTTGGCTGTTGAAGGCCAAGCCAGATCCAATCAGGGGCAACGAAAGTGTCAATGCAAGCGAGTGCCTTCATGCGTTCTCGACATTCAGTTTCTTTGGATTGTTGGCTTAAACTCACAGTTCTCACGACACAAAATGCGCCTTTGTTGAATAGCACGCTACTCTTCCCATCCTCCCTCCTAAACCCAGGTTCATCTTTTCCTGCGCGCACGCACACTCAGTAGTAGCGACGACCGTAGCCTCCGTATGGGTAGTAGCCTCCGTACGGATAATAACCGCCGTACGGGTAGTAGCCTCCGTACGGATAGTAGCCGCCGTAGTAGTGGCGCCCGTAGAACTCCTTCCCATCGTCGCCGGACTTGCCAGCGCCCTGGTCGGCGGCCTCATTTGGTGGTTGCGGCGGCGCGGTCTCCTCCAGGTGGCGCAAATGGGCTCCTGTTTGGAATCACAGAGGTTGCACAGTCAGCTCAAGCCACTCACGATCTCTTAGGTCAACCAACAGCTCAGACAACAGTAGCTCACCTCCTTCATCAAACGCCAGCACCGACTCCGTCGAGGCCAGAGCGGCCACAAGAGCGCCCGCGATCGCCAGCACGAACGGCTTCATTACTAAGTTGCTTGCTGGGAAATGTCCTTGGTCCTCTGCTGGTGGCGGCTGAGCTGCGTTCGTCTGCGTGGTTGCTGGGAGAAACCAGAATGAGGGGCTGCAGGAGCGGTTGAAGGGGGTTGTAGGAGCGGCTGAAGGGGGCTGTAGGAGCGGCTGAAGGGGGCTGTAGGAGCGGCTGAAGGGGGCTGCCTGGCTGGCCAGTGTCTGCCAGTTGAGTTGAGACGCGGGCCTGAGAGCTCCAACGGTCTCACAAACAACGCAAGAGCGCCAGATGATCAGCCTGGAAGCGGTGTCAGTTGTTGCTGGCGCGGAGGGAGGGAGATGCGACGGTACGCACACTTATCCCCATTCGTCCATTCGATTCGCATGGCCAGTCAGTCCATTCCACTACGAAGACTTACTGCTCTCAGACCCGCACTTTGTAGCTCCAAAGCCGGTGCTTAGAGGGTAATGGCTGAAATTGTCGCCGTGTCGCTGCGATCCTGTCCATCGATTTACTTAACCATCTCCAGCCGATTCATGTTGGATGATCCCACACCCCTCCGATTCAAGAGCGAGCAGCAACAGATACAAAGCTGAGGTTTCCGACATCGATGGTTTGATTGATTTTCTGGTTAAACTCACTACAGTCGCTGGCTCTTCACTTGACATGCAAAACTCACTCTTACAGAGCGTGACTCGACGAGAGGAAGGGATGAATTGGGGGGCTGACTGACATCACGATAGAGACTGAAGTCTGGAAAGCCCACTCGCCTACCAGCCACGGCAGCGAGGCCAGAAGCGCGAGCCACGGAAGCAGTCGCGGCGGCAGCGCGGCCAGTCGCGCGAGCGTGGGTGGCAGCGGCCGACCCATTTCTGCTCAAAGTCGTCATCATCGACCTCAAAGGCTTCGTTCGCGTCCGGAGTTTCTTCAAGACCACGGAGCGCTGGTCCTGATTCAAAGTTCCCATCCAGCCACATTGATATTGTTAGGATATTCGTATCACAGGCAATGGTGTCCACAGTACGTACCATGGTTGCCATCCGCAACACCGCTGGCTTGCTCAACAGCAGTAGGGACTACAGCAGCGTTAGCATTCTCCATGCCCTTCATGCAGGGCTCCTCGCCAGCGACCAGAGCGACCGCGAGAGCGACGACGACGAAAAATCCGCTGGGAAACTTCATTCTTCACTCGATCAGTTGGGTTTCTTGAGTTTGCTGGACTTGTGGCTTGCAGGGGAAAACTGGTTATGAGCTCAGAATCGGATCTTGTCCATCGCCACAGAGCTCGAAGGCTCAACCACACTCCATCGAAGTCCCAGAAGCCCGAAGTCTCAGCTTTGCTCTAGGAGGTATTCTTGGCACACGGTTTGCACCAAGCGACGCGACGCAGGAAGGAATGCACCAACCGCCGCCTATCCAGAAAATAAGAGAAGAGTCGTTGTCGTCTTTCGCGGAGAAACCTCCACGCAGCAAACGCATTCAAACGGGCTTGTCTTCTTTCATCATCAGCATGGTGTCCGCATCGACAGTTGGCTCGACGACCGCGGTCTGCGCGCTCTCGGACCAGGTGAAGAAGTACCGCACACGCGTGGTCGGAGGCCATCACCACGCCGGCGAGAGCGAACCAAAGTTCTCCCGCTCGTCCAACAGCAGTCACAGCCAGCCGATCCCAACGTTGCTGTTGCTCTGCCTCAAGGTGATCTCCGACCGCTTCCGCTTCGAGCCAAAGATCCAGAATGTGCCGCGCAAGTTCCTACCCGATGTCATGGCACGCCTGCCGCTGGACCTGGATACCTGCGTCTCGGCACCGCACGTGAGCGACGAGAACTACTGGAAGCGCTGCTGCATGAGCAAGCTCGCGTGGAAGAACCTACAGATCGAGGCCCACGGACTCACGTGGAAGCAGCTCTTTCTAGAGAAGCACCTGCAGGATCTCCTGGAGGGCTTTGATGTGAACGCTGACGACCCAGACCACCTTGTAGATGTCGTCAAGGCCTGCCAGGAGTTCATCTTCACGCTCGAGATCAGCCAGCTGCTGTCGCACCTGGACCTGAATGAGATCTGCTCACACTTAAAGAACCTCACGCGCCTGCAGCTCACGTACGGCGTCAAGCAGATTGGCATGAAGTACGAACGCATGCTCTTCGGTATGAAGATCTCGGACGCCACGAACCTCTCGCACATCGTGAAGAACACCAAGACGCTCACGACGCTCTGGCTACCGAGCAACTTGTTGGACGACGACCTGCTGCGCATGATCATGACGGGCCTCGTGAAGAACAACACGATCACGTCGCTCGATCTGTCGCACAACAAGATCACAAACCACGGCGCGCGGCTACTCTCCAAGCTGCTGGGACCCGAGAGCGTGCTCACAACGCTGCGCGTGTGCGACAACCAGATCCACGCCGAGGGCGGGCGGTACCTCAGTCGCGGTCTCAAGTACAACACAAGCTTGCTGGAGCTCGACTTGCGCTTGAACCGGCTCACCGACGAAGGCGGTCGCATGCTGCTCGAAGGGCTGGTCGACCACCACACCCTCACACTGCTCAACCTGAGCAGCAACATGCTGGGCACCGAGACCGCGACCGCGCTCGCCGAGATCATCTCGGACCCGCAGACTGCCCTGCGTTCGCTCGACTTGAGCAGCAACGTGCTGCGTGAGACTGACGGCGACCTGCTCGCCCAGGGCCTGCAGCACAACGCGAGCATCGTGGCGCTTGATCTGCGCCAGAACGACATTCCTGTCGAGGCCGAGTGCCTCGTGCAGATCGCGCAGAAGCTGCGCCGCAACGAGGTCGAGCTCAAGAGCGGCCAGCAACAGCAATAGCTGGCGTAGTCTTCTGAGAGAATCTTGTTTCTCGCTTTCCCCTGTATAGATAGATGGCTTCAATACAAGATGAACAGGCTTCTACATTTCCTGACGCGCAGCTAGCAGCACATGGTTGATTGCGATGTACGTGACGGCGCTGTTGGCACTCGGTGGTTGGGATGCAAAGAAGACCTGCTTGCGCACCATCTTGGCCACGCGACAGTGGCTCGCAATGTCGACGGCGTCGAAGGACGCGCCGTACGCTTTCACGACTACGAGTGCCATGGCATGCACGCGCGAGGGCGCGTCCTCGTAGATGAGAAAGTCTGCCGAGAACTTGGAGCCGAACGCGACAAAGTAACCGCGGGTCCAGAGGTCGTGAAAAACGCGCAAGCGGAGCTTCTCGATCACGGCTGTACATGAATATACGGTCATTAATGCTCCAGCTGTTACAGGACGTGAAGTGATCCTGCGTACAGACGTACCGAGTTGCAGCGTTGTTGAGGGTGCTGTTGAGGACATCGCTGGAGCATCGTCGTCGTCTCGGTTAGCCACGGCGAGCAGCTCGCTGGAGAATGCACCCGCATTGCTATCGGACGCGCTTGTATTTGGCTGCTGCAGTGTGAGAAAGCCCTCGCAGAGGCCAACGTAGATCTCCTCCAGTCGCAAACGCAGCAGAGCGCCGCCACCAGCGGTTGCTGCTGTGGATTTGTCATCTTCATCTCCAGCAGTTCCAGCAGTAGCACTTCGTGCGTCGCTCGTCTCCATCGCGACGCCCACGAGCCGGCATTGCTCGTTCAGGAAGCGCACATGCGCTGGCTGCTTCACGACTGCAAACACGTCTTCCACTGCGCCAGTCCACACGAGCTCCGCCACTGCGGCAGCCTGCACGTGATGTGGGTCTTCATTGATCGTCGTCGTCTCGATTACGCTCATCATGCGCTCGTTGTTAGTTGATTTGTCTGCGGAAAGCAGTGTCGAGCAGAAAGAAATCTAATTTTAATCTTAAGATAGTACTTTGTCGACAGCAATTTTGAGCCTTCTTGCGCAGCATACCGGAATGTGGAATCTGCCATTTGGTATTTGTAAGCTCGTAGCGCTGCATTTCAAGCACGCGAAGGAAGCTTCTGCTTTCGACTTCAACACAGCGCACACGCACATAACTCACAGAGCAAGGAGAGACACAAGAACTATGGCGACGCTGCCGGTGACGCTAGTGGCCGCGCAAGCAAAACCAGCGAAGCGCACGTACGTACATCTCACGCCTGATCTCATCGCCATCTCAGAGACGCTTTATGAAAAAGGTTGCAGCCACATCTTCATCCCGCGCACTTGTCGTTCTACACTTTGGAACGAAGGGCGCCGTGGAAAGGTACTTTCACCGCAAGCGCAACAAATTTGTCCCTGTGAACACGACCGGCACGTTCCTGAGGAAGCAGCAGCAGTCCTGGCGGTAGATGCTCGACCTGCGCGTGGCGCCGGAGCAGGTCTACCAGATGACCATTCAGACCACGGACGCGTAGCTGCGTCGCCTGGAGAAGGACGGCGTGGCGGTGGGGCGTGGAGCAGAGTAGTTTGTTTATTGTATTGTGTGAGTGGCAAGCGTGCATGGTTATGAGTAAAGGACTGGAAGAGAGCCATAGAGAGGAACATACCTGTGAAGGTACGCTTTTGTGTATTGATTGCATTGGCTCATGTTTCGTTGATCTACTCCATACTCATACACGGCTGACTGACTGCACTTGCGCCCATTAGTCCGACGATGCCTTGGGCTTTGCCGCGTCCACTGCCGCTGCTGACTTGCCTCGCAGGTAGTGGTGGCTCTTAGTGCGCGCGACCATGACCTCGTGGTTTTTGGCGCCCATGCTGTCCGCACTGAGCAGCGCGCCGACGCCCGCGCACACGTCCTTGCCGCGTAGCGCGTGTGGGTCCTTGGACGTGCCGCCCAGGAACTGCTCCTTGTATCTGAACTTGCGTGCGCTCACGAGCACACCCGAGTCTTCTGTGATGAGCTCATTCATGGGCGCCACGTCTGTCGTGAGGATCACGCCACCGGACGCGCGCGTCTGGTTGATGAAGTGGCCGTAGCCCACCTGGAGGCTCGGGCACAGAAAGAATACACTCTCGGTGATAAGCTTCCCGAACTGCGTCAAGTTGAACTTGCCGATGTGCAGCGCGATGTTCTTCGACCCAGCAGTCCAGGATGCTCGACGTGCCCTTCTGGATACTGGCAAGCATCAAGCATAGGTGTCATCAAGATACGATGAGTATTAGTGTCAAGAGTAGCAAAAGTAGCATCACATGTACCTCATGCCGACCATGTGTGTGAAGCGCACGCTCGAGTAGTTCTTAGGCGCGATGGTGTCGACACCCAGGTTGGTGCGCACGGTCAGCGCCATGTCGGACATCGTATGGCGCGTGTAGAAGACCTTGGTATGCTTGGGCCTGCCCTACTGCCTCTTGCTCCGCGGGAAAAAGCTCAAGCCGAAGCGAGCGCAGCTACGCCCTAAGAGAGCGGGGAGGATTGATGCCGATAGAGTATGCTGAAGTACGACTGGCTGTTCTGCAACTGGCCGCTAGGTCTGTTGACGACCAAACGACCCTGGTTCCTGTGAGCCCCGCGTTTGCTGTAATCCATAGAGCCTACTCTCGAATGCACACACCATTATCTCGCTCCTTCATCCCAAGTACAACGCATAACGACATTAACGTACCCGAAATCAGGATCTTGTCGTCCGCGATGCAGAGTTTCTCATGCATCCAGATCCGCCCGACCTGAACTTCCACGCCTGCTTGCACAAATCTTGCTATCTGACTGGAGCTGTGCGGCACCCACGATGCGTCCGTGATGAACCGCACACGAGGTGCGCCGTCAGGCCGTCGACCGAGACCACTCCAGTGGTCTCGGTTGCTGCTGCTCTCTTCACGCAGCTACGTCGGGTCGAAAAGCAAGACGCCGCCGTCCGACATGGCTCGTCTGCTAGTGCTCGCGGTACTATGGACAAACGATCCAAGAGGGCTGCGCTGGTGGTGGGGCTGGTTCCTTCGTATAGTTGCTGGCGCTGTTGTCGTCACCCTCGGTACTGCTTAACTCACGAGCGAGAACGCTACCCCTGAATTCGTCGTCGGTATTTCGTAGCAGCAGCTCATTTGCGCATCTCTTTGATTAAACCCTCTCGTACGTAAGCCAGCCTGTTGCGGAAGAGTGCAGCGAAGGCGGCAGTGATGTGCCCTCCTTTGAAGACTGCGATGTCTTCAAAGTTCGTCTTGTGCGCCCTCGTGCTGTAGTTGTAGGAACCTGCATATCGATACAAGACATGCACGTAAATGTCCAAACAGACAACAAGATCGCATGGCATCAGAGAGGAAAAAAGCGCTCACCGTGGAGAAAGATACTGTTATCGATGATCACGAACTGCATCGTCACACAGTACCAATGCCGTCAGTTATCGACCTAAGTGAAAGACATGCAGAAGTACAGCAACACTCGCCTTGTGGTGCAGCATGCGAGGGGACCGGAGGATTAGGACGCCCTTTCTCTCGAGGCGGCGTATTCTGGAGTCGTCGCGCTTAGCCATCTTGGAGTCGACGAGTATCCGCACACGCACGCTTGGGCTGCGATGCAGCTCCAGTATCTTCTTCTCGACCTGAAACAAACAAGAATGACACATGTGAGCCAAAACCAATAAAACAGAACGCCATAAAAGCACGACAAAGCTGGAAACGAACCTTACTGCTGGTAATCATGTACATGCACACATCTAGCGTGTCGGTCGTCTCGCTAAAGTACTGCATGAGAACCTCTACGGAGGATCTGCCGACGTGTTTACGCTTGCACTTGTTGTTGCCGCACCTCATACCAGGACTTGGGCGGTTTTCACAAATTCTGTCCGGAAAATCGAGCAGCTCCACAAAGGAATCGAGTAGTTCTGGGTTTTGGAGATGCTCGTCGGAAAGAAGATCACCAGAACGAGTGCAGTGACAGCGACACGCG
>JAADWP010000094.1:0-46829 GCA_023336215.1 Globisporangium iwayamae | reverse complement strand
AGGCGCGTTGCGGGGACGGAGAAATCATTTGCTCTGTGTGGAAAGTGTAAGATATGCATTGTTTGAATGGGAGTTATGGAAATGGTGCATGTATCGAACCTGGTCCGGCGGTTCTTCTCTGGCGATGGAGGTGAGCTCTGAGATGTGTGTCTATACAGTTTAAGACATTCTCAACCCAGCTATTTCGTTCAATGCTATCTGAGCTTGGCACCTAACGCTTCCTTAAGCTCCTGGATTGAGTGCAAGATTGCGTCGTCTGTCTGTTCCTCCACCATTGGTTGCTGGACTCTCGAAGGGTGCGGCCGCTGAGCTCCTGCTGCTACTGCTGGTGGTTGGGCAGCTCTGAGAGGTTTGATGGATACGAGCCCCTGCTTGTACATGTCGGCGGCCTTCGCTCGCTCCTGCTTGCGCAATACGCGGACGTCCTTGCAGACCGGACCGCGGCTCGCAAACTCCTTCGCCTGTGTGGTCAAAGGTACGCCTTTGCGTGGGATCCCAAGAAACGACGAGAGCACCGTGCTGGCACTGGCGCTGTGGCTGTTAGTGATAGACCTCCAAGGCTTCTCGTGGTCTCGACCGGACCTAGACCTGGGGCGATCCTGCACCGGATCCTTCCAGTGAATCTCGCTTTCGTCGCTCTCTGACGCGCGTCTGAACTGCGGAAACACTGGGTCAGGTCGTTGTAGAGCAGCTGCTTCACCACCATTGTACTTGTCTTGTGGCACATGAACATTCAAGTCGTCCTTGTTGTCACTGGCACCAGCGAGCCCCTCCTGAAGCCGCAGTCGCTGGAGCTTGTCGAGCGCCACTAGCAGCTGCTGCTGTCTCTCATGCTCTCTCTCCGTCATCAATTTCGCTTCAGAGATCTCCTTGTCTGAGCTTTTCGCATTTGCATCACCGCCAACACCGTGCTCTTGGTTGGTTTGGTTTGTATCTAGAGCTACATTGCTCGTGGGGTTCACGTTCAAAGTGACACCGAGCATCTGGAGCTGCTTGCTGAGCACCGCCTGCTCCTCCTGCTGTTTAATCTTGTTACTTATACCACTGGACGAAAGCATGAAGCGGTCGTGGAAATACCTCTTCAAGTGCGCGTGCATGCCCGGATCTTTCAGGATACTGACTGCTGTCGGGCGGTTCTTCACATCGACGCTCAGCATCTTGGTCACTAGATCCTGAAGTCTGGAGGAGAACCTGGTCCTAGACAACGGCGCGAACTTGCTCTCGCAGATCTTGTGGATCAGCGCTGGCGTGCTCTTTGCCATGAACGGCGGGTCGCCCGTGCACAGCTCGTAGAGCACGCAGCCAAGCGCCCAAATATCGGACGCGAAGCTGTACGGCTTGCCCTCGAGCGTCTCGGGCGCCATGTACAGCGGTGTGCCGATCACGGTGGACGCCATGTCGTGCGAGCCGCTGAGCTCGCGCGCGATACCAAAGTCGCCCAACACCAGGAAGCCCGCGTTCGAGAGGAAGACGTTGGACGTCTTGACGTCGCGGTGCAGGATCTGCAGCTGATGCATGTGGTGCAGACCCAGACAGAGCTGCAGGAACCAAAACCAGATGAGGTCTTCCGTGAGCTGCTGAGGCTGAGAATGAAGGCTATTGCCTCGGTGCTTGTTGAGATAGGCGCGCAGGTCGCCGCCCGAGCAGAACTCCATCACGATGCAGCTCTTCGTAGAGCTCTTCTCTCTGCTCCCATTCTTTTCGGTATCGGACGAGGTCTTTCGGAACGAGGCGAGGAAGCGAATGAGGTTCGGGTGGCTCAACTTCTTCATGAGCTGGATCTCCATCACTGGAGCTGAGGAGTTGGACTTGGACGCCTTGGACGAGTGGATGCTGTGGATCTCCTTGACGCACACGAGCCGTCCGCCAGACTGCTTCTCGCGCATGAGGAACACTCTACCGAACGAGCCTTCACCCAGCAGTTTGATCCTAAGGCAGCGAGTCAACAGAAACACGAACATGAGTACTGAGGTGGTGCCCAGGGTGTAATATCTTGCGAGGGTGTACGTACTTGACATAGTTGCCCATCAGAGGACGCTTCAAGCGATTGTGAGCCCACAGACAGCAGCCAGGTCCCGCGTTGCACAACAATTACTCTTACAATAGGCGAAACGAAACGGTTCCGACCAAAGTCGCTTTCTGAAACTGCTAAATACATAAGGTCCCGGTCAGTCCCCGATAGATACCTTTGTTTTAGTCGACAGTGAGTGGACAGTGAGTGTCGGTCGGTCCTAGAGCCACACGCCACCGTCCTCGTCCACGTCGCTGTCGTCTTCACTCTCGGACGTAGACCACCCGCGCTTCATTGTAGGCGCCGTACGCTCTCCTCCCGGTTGCTCGTCCTCCTTGCTCTTGTTGTCCTGAGATGCCACAGTCGTAGGGTTCTGTCCGAGCAGGTGCAATGACGAGCGCAGCGAACGGATCATCGCCACGTCCTCGTACGAGTCCAGGTCATCGCCTTCACCGTCTCTATCGTTTGTGCTCTGGTTCGAGCGATTGCTGCCGCCAAAGGAAGATGCCGTGAGGCGCCGCTCGCGCTCTAGCTCGCTACGCACGCGCAGCAGCTCGTCCTCCATCTGCGCGAGATTCTGCTCCTTCTCCTGCGTGATCTTGAGAGACTGCTGCCGCGTCTGCTCGAGCGTGGCCTGGAAGCACTCCTCCATCTCCTGCACCGCAGCGCGCAGGCGCTCGGCCTCGAGTCGCGCGGTCTCGAGCTCGTCCTCCAGCTCGACGTGGCGGATGTCCTTCATCGCGTCCGAGCTTAACGGTGTGAACTTGCGCAGCGTGCTGATCTCGGGCAGGCCAATGCGCGAGTGGAGCTCGTTGACCAGGTCGCGCTTCTGTGCCTCGCGCTCCTCTGGGGTTTGATTCGTGATATGCCCACTAAGAGACGACCGTGACGAGGTGGACGACGAGAAGCTTGAGCGCCGCTCCTGGGCTTCGTGCTCGTCCTCCTGTGGCTCATCCTCGCCCTCCACGTCGTTCGTGTTGTTGCTGCTGTTGTTGTCCTCTAAACTGGCAGACCGCAGTGCTTCTTCTGCCTTCCGCGCGCGCCGGTCGCTCACCATGCGGCGGAAGCGCGCGCGCACCTTCGTGAGCAGCACGAGCTGGTTGAGCTTCTGCGACATCTCGCTGTTCTCGGACCTCATCTTGGCCACAAGCGCCTCCTTCTCGGTGAGCGCCTGCTCGCGCTCGCGCTGTGCACCGGCGAACGCCGCGTCCATCGCTTCCTCGCTACTGTCGACCGCCTGGACACTGCTCACCCAGTCCGAGAGCCCCTCGGCGCGCTCGAGAAGCGCCAGTGCCTTCTTCCGCACACTAAGTACAACAAGCAAACAAATGTTACGCTCTGGTTAGCATTGGCCTTGATGGGATAACCAAGATAAATAGTGGGTACATACATAGTCTGCAGATGCGCGGTGTGCTGCTGCCGCCCGATGCTGATGAGCTGCTGGCCGGCGCGGATGTACAGGTCGATCGCCGTGTGCGCGTGGCGGTTGCGCTCGCTCTCGATCGCCTGCTGCGCGATCTGCACGGCCTCGCTGTACGCCGGTCCCAAGAGGCTCGCGACGGAGACCCCGGACGCCGCCTCAACTGCTGGTTCTGGCAGTTGATTCGACTGTTGGGCTAGCTGCTGTTGTTGTTGTTGTTGTGACTGTGGCTGTGGTGGCTGGAAGCGGCGGCTACTACTGCTCTGTGTGCTCACCGATGAGCGTCTCGGGATGACCATCACTTCGCCAAGTACGCCTGACGATGAGCGCCGCGGCTTGACAGTCGGTGGGTCCGGCCACGGGAGGCCAGCGGCGACTGGCGCCTCGGGCCATGCAATCACGTCCACTGGCGCAATGGGGAGCACAGGAACAGCGGGCGCTGGTGACGCAGTACTAGGGGATGTAGATGGGAGGCTGTTGGCGCTGCTGCTGTTGCCGCCCTTGGGTGCTCGCAGCGCGCGCAGACGTGCCTCCAGGTCCATTCGCGACGATGCCATTTCCGCGCTTTTCGCTGTGCTGCTAATGAGAAAATGACAAGCGAAAAATGGAAGCGAGAGATGGGAATACGCAAAATAGTAAATTCCACATTACATTTATTCTATGTAAGATCGATATTTGTATAGACTTAGTAGGTGGTTTTATTCAAAATCATGTCGAGAAAATTCTTTGCTCAGCATGATTACGCTCTTCTATTTTGACGGCCACAAAGCATATTGACCACACCTCATGTCTGTATGCATCAAATCGTATTTCTGAGCAAATCGAACTAGGATGTTTTGCCCACACCTTTTGAAGTCCTTTCCTGAAAAGCATGGACGCGAACACTTCCACGGCCGCAGACATCTTTGCGCGCGCACTGCGCGGCGACGCCCACGCGCCAGCAGCAGCAAGTCTCTCCACCAGTAGCAGAAACAGTGCCGATGCCGCTGGCAGTAGCAGCAGCGCGATCGGCGGCTTCCTGGTGTGTCTCGACGTGCCGCAGGCCACGGAGTTTGGCGTGGACTACGAGGTCTTCCGCACAGGTCCAAAGTTCCAGGGCGTTAAGTTCCTGCCGCTGGGTATCCACTTTGTCGTCTTTCGCTCACGCGAGCAAGAACACGGCATTCGCCAGGGCTTCTTCGTCCGCGTGGAGCGCCACTCGCAGGTGATCGTGCGCGAATGGAGCGCGGAGAAGGAGGAACTTGGCCTGCCTCGCGCCGGCCTCAACATCGAGCATCTCGAGCGTGCGTGGGCTGTATAATACGGAGGTGTGCCTGTGCGCTTAGCTTTCTATTGTACTAATGCGGTGCGCAATGACATGTTATGTATCTATCTATCTTTAGGCGCGGTGCTGTCCTTCCAGCTGGACAGCGGACTTGGCGCGTATCCAAAGCAGCATTACAAGATCTGGACGCGCCTGACCACATACATCTCTGAGACAGTGTTACAAGTACGCTACGCTCTTGCTACAAACCGCATGCTTGTGCATTGATTGTAAGTTGACTCTGATCTTTTTTTGCTGCAGCGAGGTGGCGTTGAGCTCGGCGCGTTGATCCTGCCGGGCGACTCGGACGTGCTTTCAGATGTAGCGCAGACGGAGGCTGCTGCCAGTGGCATGATGCCATTCTTCTCTGATCTCCCGCGCACAGTGCGCTTCACGCCGCTGCTGCAGAAGCGCAAGCAGAACAGCACAGCAATAGCATCCGCAAGCGAGCGCACGCAGTACTATTTTGACCGAAGGTGCGTCAACCAAGACAATTCTTTTACGTCGCTGTTGTTGATATCATTCAAAACTAGCTTTGCTAACGCTGTCGCAATTCATATGTGTACAGCGCTATGCTAGAAGAGCTGATCGCGCACGAATTCGACGGCCGCTGGCAGGAGCTTCTGGGCGAGTTCCAGCTCGCGTTCATCGTGTTTCTGCAGCTCTCGTCGCTGGCGGCGCTTGAACAGTGGAAGCAGGTGCGCCTAACGTTTGTCCATATTGCGCTTGGTTCATATTGCAAGCCTCAGCGTTAATGCTTGTCTCCTTCTGCTGTGGTCAGTTTATCGTGATGCTGAGCTCCTGTGACCGCGCGATGCACTCGCAACTGCCGCTCTTCACGGCGTTCCTCAAGCTCTTCCGAACGCATCTGGAGCAGGTTTGGTCGCTACTTGTTGTCATTGTTGTGGGATAGTGATAGTGTCCATCCATGACGGACACTTGATGATTGATGATCGGTCTTGTTCGGTCTTCTGACCATTTTCGTTCCACAGATCCCTGAGGACTTTTTCGAGGATGAGATGACGAGTGAGAACTTTTTGCGTCCGTGTCTGGTCTCCCTATTCGAGCTCCTCGACGATGACGACGCCCCACAGCAGGTGAGTTGTCTGTTAGAGCACCACATTATCAGGAATGTGTTTGATGGGGATAACGTGTGTGGACCTGATCCCTAACTTCAACCTGCTGGGATGCGTTACGATATATATAAATCATCACTTGTGTAGCTGCGCCGCCACGCGCAGCAGCTCAAGCAGGTGGTGCACTCGCGCTTCCGCCTTGACCTGTCGACGCTCGATGCGGAGGAGTTTGCACCTGTAGTCGTGTCCGAAGAAGAGGTGCGTCTCTAACCTGAGCTTTTGTGTCCAACTCCCCCCTCCTTCCTTGTTTGTTTGTTCTAACCAGATTCTGGTTCTGCACTTGCGTTCATTCGCAACAGCTCCAGCTCCTGGCGGCTGTGAGCCTCCAGTCGCTAGCAAACGAGGACAAGGATGACGAGGACGGCGCGAACGCGCAGATCGCTGCCGCGTTCCTCGCAACCAAGAGAAGAGATGATACCGAAGCAGCCATGTGACAGACGCGTCGTAGCCAATCATCTCGCGCCTCTACGGTACGAACGAAAGGATGGGTATACAATTTTCCAATTCAACGCTCAAGTTCATATTAACTATCGGGTTCTGCTGTTGTCGGTCGAAATTTCCGTAACAAATAGTATTCGGCTTTTTTAAATGTGATTTCGACCGAGGCATACAATTTCCAGTACATTCGGTCGAAGTGACTGTTCCTTTTTCTCTCACAGGCGAACGCCATACAAATCTTTTCCCCCCTCAAATTTTGCGGCTGCCGCGCCCTCTTCACCACGCAAGCTCAGCTCATGAAAGAAACGAAAAAGCTCCCGGCAACGCACCACAGCGCAGCGGCAGGTCGAGCATTCGTTCAGCGTTTCTTCTGTGCCGTAGTTCGCGCAGGGGAAGCAGATTCATAGCGACAGTGAGAGTGCCGGCGCCCGAGATTGATGGAAACATGAAGCCCCATCACAGCACCAACAGCACCACCCCCGCCCAACCTTCCGCACGCCCGACGTACGTGGGCGGCTACAACGTCAATGCGCCCGGCTTCCAACCCCAGTACCTCCAGCAGCAGCAACAACAACAGCAACAGCAGATGCCCCCGCACTACCACCCGCAGCAGCAGCAGTACCACCCGCACCACCATCAGCAGCACTACCAGGGAGGCGGCGGGCCGCGCGGTCACTACCAACAGCACCACCAGCACCAAGGTATGGGAAAAGAGATCTTTTAGTCTGTTATGTGTATGGATAGCGTGGGATGTTAATGCGCTTTATGGATGGATGGGTATGTGGATGATTAGAATACAGGCCGAAGGGCGGCGTGCCCCCTGCCGTCGCAGCACAGCAGCAGCAGCACGAGATCCAAGATCCCGCACAGGTACACTTTCTCCCACCGCTCTTTTTCTCTCTCCCTCCTTCATCTTCATGCATAATGCACTCACCTGTTATGCTTTGCTGGTTATCTACCATAGTTGCCGCCCCCAGAGAACGGTGACGCGATTTCACACAACTCATACAAGCAGGTGCGACATGATTTCACTGTGTCTATGCATTCATCGCAGTGCATCTAACATGTCGAATGACCAATGTACATGCTTGACATGACACAGCATGGTCGCGCATACAACGGACCAGTGTTCGTTCCTGGAGCAGGCGTTCCGCAAGGAGGAGCGCCCAACCACCAGGCGTCCCCACAGCAACAGCCGATGCGCGGTCCGCCAGCGCCACAAAGTGGAGGCGGTGGCTACTCGCACTCGTACCAGCAGCGAATGCGAGGGCCGCCGCGTGGCGTGCCCCACGGCCAGCAACAGTACGTCCCGCGCGGCGCGATCCCGCAGCAGCACCCGCAGGCGTACTACCCGCACGTGCAGCAGATGCCACCAGCGTACATGATGGGCGGCCAGCCGGGCGTGAACATGTACATGCCAGCGCCGATGCAGTACCTCCCGATGCAGAACGTGAACATGGGCATCCCGGGCGGCATGCCCATGCAGATGCACCAGCAGCCACAGCCACAGCCGCAGCACCAGCCACCGCCGAAGCGCGAGAATAAGGCACTGCCGATCGTCGACCCAAGGACTGGCAAGCACATCGACGTGGGCAAGAAGAATGATGACGCAGACGAGCAGCCAGCGGCAACGAAAGCGAAGGCCGAGGTTGCCCCTGCGGCTCCCAAAGCTGCCACTGCTGCGGTTGCGGCCCCAGTCAAAACTGCGGCTGCGAGTGCGCCAACTCCACTGAGCCCGAAGAAGGACGCGAATAAGCAGAACGGAACGCCAAAGTCCCCAACCAAGTCCCCGCAGAAGAAGGCGGCGACGCCAGCGCCAGTAGTTGAGAAGACAGCCACATCAAAGAAGGAGCCGGTGGCGGCCGCCACGCCAGTCGAAGCGCCTGCCAAGAAGGCGGAGGCCAAGCCTGTGGCTGTGGAGAGCAAGCCAGCGTCAAAGGCTACGGTGAAGCCGACCAAGAATGGTTCAGCGTCTGTTGTCCCTGCTGCTGCTGCTGCTGCTCCAGTGGTCGTGTCACCAAAGGCGACAGTCAAGAAGGAGCCTGCTGCTGTTGCACAGCCAGCGAGCCCGAAGAAGGTCGCGAAGACTGACGTTTCCCCACAGAAGAACGTGCCAATGAAGCAGGAGAGCGCACCGTCCCCCACCAAGCAGGCGGTGAAGGAAGAGATCAAGGTCCAGCAACAGCCAAAGCAGGCAGCCGTTCCAGAGAAGACGCCTGTGGTCACGGAGAGCGTGAAGGAAGTGAGCGTGGCGGCGTCCAAGACGTCGTCGTCGGGCAAGACGACTTACAGCGTCGAGTTCCTCTTCAGTTTCCGTGAATCGTACATTGAGCTGCCGGAAGCCGTGATGGGACCGGACTCCAAGTGGCCGACGATGGAGGTCGTGAATGACGGTCCGTCGCGCGGCAGCTCCCGCGGTGGGCGCGGCGGCGGCGCTTCGAACTGGGAACGCAGTGAGAAGCAGGCTGGCGGCGCGGCATTGACGCGCCAGAGCTCGCGAGGCGCAAACAGCGGCGGTGGCGGTAACCAGTGGGCGCGCTCGCAGGATCTGCCAAAGCGCGGACGCGGAGAGCGTGGTGGTGGTGGTGGTGGTCGAGGCGGCCGCGGTGGCCGTGGCCAGACGCCCGAACCGCTCTTTGATGGGCCCGTGAAGCCTCTCGACCGCTCAGACAACCGCTGGATCCCCGTGAAGGCGACTTCAGGGTTGGAAGCTGCGAAGAAGAAGGTGTACAGCATTATGAACAAGATGACGCGTGAGAAGTTCGACCGCCTGGCCGCGCAGCTCACGGACATTGACATGGAGAGCCTCGAGATGCTGCAGGGCGTGATCACGATCCTCTTCGACAAGGCGCTCGGCGAGCCGCACTTCTGTGATATGTACGCCGACCTGTGCGTGCACCTGGAGCTGCACTGGAAGGTCTGGTCGTTCCTGCAGATCGTGCAGAACGACGATGACAACACGTTCTACTGGACGACGATGGCGGAGGCCGACACGGAGGTCGTGGGGCCCTTTGACTCGCTCAGTGAGTCGCTCGAGTCCGCGAAGAGCGTCGAGTTTGAACCTTCGCAGGCGCCTGCGAACCTGAAGCTGAGCGAAGTGCGCATCCAGAACCAGAAGTTCATCAAGATTTGGGCGGAAGAGGGGCAGGACGGCCAGCCCAAGCAGTACTACTGGTCGGGTCAGCTGCTGGAAGACCTGGGAGACGAGCAGCCGCTGAACGGTCCGTTCGAGAGCTTCGACCACGCCAACCGTACTGCGATCAAGACGTGTTCATTCAAGCGCATCCTGCTGAATGCGTGCCAGGAGGAGTTCGAGAAGGACAACATTTACGAGGAGCTCGAAGAAACCTACAAGAAGAACAAGCGTGAGGACAAGGTGACGCCTGAGATGGAGGCTGAGTATCAGGAGAAGCGCATGCTCATGAAGCGCCGCATGCTCGGCAACATCCGTTTTATTGGCGAGCTCTACCGCAAGGGCATGCTCCAGGAGCGCATCATGCATGAGTGCATCATGAAGCTCATGGGTGTCCATGTGAAGGACTCGGTGCTCGCGGCCGTGCACCCCGGCGACAGCCCCGACGAGGAGAACCTCGAGTCGCTCTGCAAGCTGCTGAGCACCATGGGCAAGGACTTGGACAAGAAGAACTCTGGCCAGGGCGCCATGAACAGCTACTTCCAGTACCTCGAGAAGGTGCTGCTGAAGGACAAGCGACTTTGTTCGCGCATCAACTTCATGATCAAGGACGTGATCGACCTGCGCTCGAACCGCTGGGAGCCGCGACGCAAGGAGCTCAAGACGAAAACACTGACGGAGATCAGAAAGGAAGCCGAGCGTGAGCTAGCCAAGCCGCCAGTCAGCGCTCCGTCCGGTGGCGGAGGTGGTGGCGGCGGCGGTGGTGGCCGAGGCGATCGCTCAGACTCATTTCGAATGGACAATCGCCGATCGAACTCGTCTCGTGACAATTTCTCGTCCCAGGGCCGCTCGACCATGGCGCCAGTGTACTCGTCGCAGTCGATGAACAGCCGCAGCAGCAACAAGATGACGCTGCCGATTGACCGCGGCACTCGCAACATCCAGCGCGACGACTCGATCAAGACGGGCCCGCAGGGTCGTCCAGCGTCTTTCGGTGGCGCTGCGCCTCGCAGCAGCCGCGGTGGAGCTCCAACGAGCGGAACTGGTGGTGCCCCAGCGAGCTTCTCTTCGCGAAGCCGCAACAACCAGGCGGCCCCAGAGAGCAGCAGCAATGCGAAGTCCCAGGCGACCAAGAAGGAAGAAGTGGCCAAATCTGAGCCGCTCTCCGAGGCCGCGAAGGAGAAGATTGCTAAACGCGCCAAGTCAACGGCCGAGGAGTACGTGTCGATTGTGGACATCAACGAGGCCGATGCGTGCCTGGCGGAGCTCATGAAGGAGTTCAAGGACCACCCGGAGGTGCCGCACATGCTTGCGAAGGAGATCTTGCTGAGCGCGATCGAGGCCAAGACAAACGTGCGTGACGGCATGTTCAACATGCTCGAGAAGCTCGTGTTGGAGAAGAAGTCGCTGCCATACGCGAGCATTCGCTTCGGCATTGAGAAGATGATTGAGTTGGGCGTCGACCTCTGGTGCGATGTGCCCAAGCTCCACGAGCACGTCGCGGACATCGTCGTTCGCTTCATGAAGGAATCGGCGACCACGGGCGTGTCCTTTGACTGGCTTGTGTGCGGCTGCGGTAAACAGCTGGACGCTGAGATCTTTGAAGAGGTGGTGCAGGGCGGCTTCCTGGCTGCTGCTGCGGGCCACTCGCTCAAGTTGCTCAAGAAGATCGACCTGGAGAAGGCGAAGAACGAAGTGCGCGCGACGTACTCGATGCTTCAGAGCTTGTTTGCGTCCCACAACCGCGACGCCAAGAGCGTTCAGAAGTGGATCGCCAAGTTCGACATCGGTGACGTGTTGCCGCTCGAACCTGCGTTTGGACTCGTGGAGCTCGCGAACAACACGGAGTCGTACGAGGAAGTGGTGGAGTGGATCGAGAAGAACATTCCCATTGCGCTGCGCACGGACAGCGTGTTCGCGACCCACACGTGCCTGTTCATCCTGGACCAGTACAAGAAGGGCGAGCTTCCGTCGCCCGAGCGCTGCATGCTGCTCACGGGCTTCTGCGGCGACGTGGAGACCCAAGCGCGTCTGGTCTCGGGCATCTTCCAGACAAGAACGGACAGCGATGAGGTCAAGCAGCTGCTCAAGCATCTGAAGAAGGAGGGGGCCGTGATGCCCACGGCCTTCTCCAAGTGGCTCGAGCTCAAGAGCGACACGAGCGCGAGTCGGAAGCAGGCCATGGAGCAGTACAGCAGCTTTGTGGACGAGCTGGCGCGCAGCAAATAGATGACAGGACAGGACAGAGCGACGGTGTCTGAGTTGGTCGGGTCTCGTGCTGGCTGTTCGTGAGGATCTTCATTAATAGCCGCGTCTCCCTCCCGTCCAGTTAGACGCCAGAGCGAGTATGAGAGTGAGAGAGTGCGGGTGTATTGGAGAAGCCGGGCGAAGCAGAGAGCGGGTGGTAAATGCTTGGCTGGCGTGCTGGCTGGCTGGCTGAGCACTTCGTTCTGCTTGTCCCTCTTCACACGCGAGGCCTCCTTGACCCCCATCTTCTTCTGTTGCAGATGGATGGATGGAAGCAAAATGCATTGGATGTTTGTGCACTGCGTTCTCGTTCGTGGTATGTTGTGAATGTTGTTTATATCGTTAACAGCTGTTGTTTATATCTCCTTTAGAACTTGCTGCTGCTGCGAGGCGGACGCTGCTGCAGGAACGACTGCTCTTTCTCCTGGAGCTGCTCAAGAGACACAACAACGCAAAACAAAAAGACCATGAGCCACCAGTAATCAATCTACCAGAAGACAATGACCCCACCACAAATCGTCGTACCTCTCGCGAGCGGTTCTGCGTCTCGGAGACCACGACGGCACCGTTCGCATGCGCGTCCCCCGTCTGCTTGTGGATCTTGTCGAGAATGCTCGTGTTGAGCTGCACCTCGAGCGCCGTCTGGTCGGCCTGCAGCAGGCGCTGCTCTTTATCGCGCATCTGCTGCCGCAGGACCTCCTGCTGCGTCATATTGCGCACAGCGCGCTGCTGGTTCGTCGCGCGCTCTCTCCGCTCGGCGTCCATGCGCTCGGCCTTCCAGAGCTCGGCCTGCTTGTTGAGCTCGCGCTTAGCGGCGTCGTCGCGCACGCGCTTCTCCTGCATCTGCTGCTTCAGAAACTCCTGCTGCGCGCGGTTCTTGGCCTCGGCATCGACTTTCTTCTTGTGCTCCGTCTCGGCCTGCTGTTTGAGGTACTCTTCCTGGAAGCGAAGGACACGCTGCTCCTCCTCGTGTGCCTTGGCGTCCATGTCGGCTTTTGCGGTGTCGTCGAAGAACTTCATCTTGGCCTTAATGTTGTTGGCCAAGTCCTCGAGCTGCTTCTTGCGCGCAGCCTCCTTGGCGTCCTCCATCTTGACGTAGTCACCGGCGAGCTTCACCTCGAACTCGCGCTCTTTCTCCTTCTCCTGGCGCTTCTTCTCGAGTTGCGCCTGGTTCTCGAGGGACACGAGCCGCAGCCGCTCCTGCTCGCGCTCGCGGCGCCCCAGCTCCTTGAGCTTGTCGTCCTCCTTCTGCTTGCGCAGCAGCTCGGCCATCTTTGTCTCCTGGGTCTTCTTGATCTGCGCCTCGCGCTCGTGCTGCTTCATCTTGGCGAGCCGTTGCTCGTTCTGGATTTGTATGAGCTGCTTGGCCTTCTCAATTCTCAGTTGCTCCTTGCACCGCTCGTCGTCCTCGAGCTCGCTCAGGCGCTGCATGTTGTCGCGGTGGAATTTCTCGCTCGCTTCGCGCTCAATCGCCGACTTGACCTGCTTCTGGTTCACCTGCGCGCTAAGGCGCTCGGCAAGCTCGGTGCGCTGCCGAGCTTTGATGTCCGCCTTGCGCTTCGCCTCGAGCTGTTCTTCGACCGAGGAGAACTTGACGATCTCCTCCCAGATGCCGTTGTTTTTCTCCTTCTTGGGGGAGACGCGCGGCGGCAGTCGGAAGCCCGTGCTCAGCTGCTGCAGCTGAGATTGCGTTAGGTACACGTCTTCATCAATCGCCCCACCATCACTACCACCAGTGCGCGAAAGGGATTGACCGTTGACCTGGGAGCTAAAGCCCACTTGCCCTCGCGATGGCTTGCGCTGTTGCTTGTCGCCACTGCGAGCGGATCGGTCTTTGCTCCCAGAGGACCGGCGGCCTGAGATTCTCTCCTTGCTCGCAACCACCACGTCGTCGTAGTTCTCCTCGGGACCGGAAGAACCCTTTGTCGCGGCGGCTGCGAGCGCGAGTTGCTCATTGCGGCGCACACTGAGCTCCTGAACGATGGCTGCGAGCGCGTCGCTGGACAGATCTGGCGGCAGATTGCGCTGCTGCAGGACCTTGAGCACCTCGGAGGCGAGCTCCTCCGCCACCTTTGGAGACTTCCTGAGCTGCTGCTGTAGACGCGCACACATGGCTAGTCGCAGGTTCTCCTTCATTTGGAACTGTCGCGCCTTGTCGCGCAGCTTCTCGCGGTCCACGGTCCGCACCGAGCCCCTGCGAGTAATGGAGACAAAGCATGGTAGCTAGTGAGAGAGAAGTTCATATTGGCAGTGCCGTAACAGCTATCAAACGGGCAATGCGTACATGGAGAGCACAGACTGCGTGTCGGAGCATTTTGCCCCGCGGCCGGCAGTGAACTTGCCCGTCATGCTTGAAGAGAGCGCGTGCGCTGGGTGACTGACACCTCTGCTCGCTGTGACGTCTTGAGTTTTTGCACCGCGAGCGACTCACGGATGACAGCAGCAGTAGTAGATGCTTGAGTGCCGCTGGTTCATGCATGCGAAATAGATCGCCTGATGCGAGGCCAATTATAGTGGGCTGCATTTTGCCTGTCACGCCAGGAATAGCTGCACTGTTAAATGCGTAGCCATGCCGCCGGGTCACGCTCGGAATGGGTGCAAAAGCGAGTGGGTACAGCTCGGTGTACCTGCTAAACTACATACTGCTAACCAATCATATTTAAAGGGTATATGGTGTGGTCCACATCACACAAATCCGCCGCCACAGTTCAGCTTGGCTTATTGCAAGCGCGACAACAGGATCTGAACGACGAGAATGGTGCGTGCGCGCGTGCGCGACTGTCTGTTTAGCTCTGCGGATGTACGCATAATAAGAGCATGTGTATGAACTTGTTCTGCATCTGTGCATACTTGATACGATAGGCTACTGCGGAGAGCGTCGTAGCAAAACTCGCGGAGGCGCAGGCGCGTCTCGCAAAGCTCGAGCGCCAGGTGACGGATTGGCAGAGCGTCGCACGCGTCCAGCAGCACCTGCGCGAGGCGAAACTCTCGAGCGCGTGTCTCAAGACCGCCCCTGACGCCTACTACTCGTGGTTGCTACCGCAGAGAGCGTGAGTTATGTAGTGCTGGTGTGTTGTGGTGCTTTTCGGCTGCGTTTTCTAATTGCCATTCATTTTTTACACGTGCAGTGCGTTTCTTGGCTGCCAGGTGCCGCACCTCTGCAAGAGCATCATCGTCGAGAACACGACGTGCACGAACGCGGGCATTGAGGACCCGCGCAACAGCAGATTCTACTGCGTTATCCTCCAGTACAACTCCAAGCTCAACGCCGAGCAGCTTATGCGCTTCGTGCGCAACCTCATCCCAGAGGCTGAGCGCCCCGGCCGCAAGCATTTCAACTTCCAGCACGCACCAGGCAACGTCTCAGAGGAACTCACGGGCTTCCAGCACAACGGTGTGGCTCCGTTCGGCATGAAGGCGCCGATCCCGGTATGTTTTCATCGCAAAGAGTGTTGCTTTGATAGAGCTGTAGAAACACTGAGACCGCACTATGTTAACTGTGCAGGTGGTCGTGTCGGGCGAGGTCGCGGCGCTGGAACCATCGTTCATCTGGCTTGGGGGCGGCGCAGAGACCGTAAAGCTCCGCATCGGCGTGCAGCAGCTCGTGAAGGGACTCTCGGCGTACGTCGCGGACAAGAACCTCACGACGCTGCGCGACGATCTCTGAGCGAGTGAGAAAGACTTCCAAGTATTGTTCGCACACCACAACACGGACCAAGCGAAACACAGTCTTGTGATTTCCATTACATCATGGTTTTGTTGTATCCGTTTACGCATTAACGTCACGTTACGCATCACACCACCAACAGGGAAGGCCAATCTTACATCACAAAGCCAGCAGTCAGGATAACAGCAACAACGGCAGCCATGCAAGCGGTGTGCTGACCAGCACCACTGCTACTACCATCTGCAGCAGGCGTCGGCGTCGGCTTCGGCGTCGCTGGCTTCGCCTTGGGATTCGTGGTCTGTGTAGGAGTGTCCGGTACGAGCGATGGCGGCGTCTCTCTCAGTCCGTTCGGGTCGATGGTCGACGGTAGCTCGCCGTTGTCTCTATCGCCACTGCCAGCAGTCGAAACCGAACTGTCAACGCTCACTGTGGCATTGAAGGGGAGCGCTTGTGGTGAAGCATCTGCTGTTGGAGTCACGGGCGGCGCTGTGGTAGTCGGAGCAGCATCAGCGACGGCGGCGTCAGCAGTGGTCGCCTCGGGACTGAAGTCTTCCTTGCACTTCATCGCCTCGAGCTGCGTAGACGTCCACGTGTTGGCGACACCTGGGTGCGACACTTGCGAGCCGAGCTGTCTATTGTCAGTGGACGCTCCCGTCCACTTGCAGCACGGATCGCCCAGCTCCTCGCCGTTCGTAGCACCATCGCCGTCCGAGTCCATATGGCACAGAGCGGATGTCCACTGCGTGTTGTGCGCTTTGAACGCTTCACCAAAGACGTTGAGCGCCCCACCGCCGGCGGAGTTGCGGTGGCCCAGCGCGTTCACGCCCAGGACCGCGTTACCGTTCGGTAGACGCGAGACGAAGCGAGGGTACGCGGTGGTGCTACTGGTGGAGATCGTCAGCGCAATCGCCGCAACGGAGATCGTGTGCATAGCTGCCGAGGCTTCAAAGTGTGACTTCTCTGGGGTTAAGGCAGCCGTGGATGGTTGGCTGGATGGACGGTTGGATGGCTCTGATGGTGGGCTGGACTGAGCAACTTGGAGACTGAGGCAAGTGATACTAGACGCGCAGACACGCGCGCTTCTATGGATCGATCTCATCATGGCAACACGGCAGTACGAGGCTCATAGTGCTGTCATGTCAAGAGAATTTACTGGAGACCTTGTCACTCCAACTTGAGTCTTGACCGCCGCTGATGGGCGACTATATCGTGATAATCTGCGATGTGTGAGCAGCTCAGTCAGGAGACTGAGTCCAGCGCCGCGTCGGTTCGGGAAGGAAAAGAAATCGATCCGTCGTCCCGTGAAGAGCGCCTTTGCAACGCAGGACGAGAGACTAACTCGGCAGCAAGACATCATGGCGTCTTGGGTGAGGGCGGGTGACGATAAGAGAATGCTGTGATAGTTATATTGCGAGATGGATTTACTGTATTGTGTGCAATATGAGCAGATCAAGAACATGAAGGACGGCTCGCGCAGGTTCGTTGTCGTTTGTGTCCATCCATAGCTCGCCATATTTGAAGGAAGGCTTGCAGGTGATCTAATAGACGCTGTATTTAGGCTCAAGGACGAGTTCGTACGCACGATTGGTGCTGGTGGTGAGGGTTCCATCGACCCTGTGCTGGACTACCGCACGCAGAGGTCTGTCTGCTTTAGCTGGTCTCGTACTAGCAAGACTCTCCGACAAGAGACAAGAGACTCACTCATGTCAACTGCTGTCATTGATACGCTGTTATTGTTACTGGAAAGGTTTAACCGCTACAACGAGAGTCTTGAGAAGCTCGCGAAGGCCATGGCGCAGTACTCGGACGCGTCGCAGGTGTACGCGCAGGCGTCCACGAACCTCATGCACTCGTTTTCCGAGTTCTTTGAGACCCAGCTACAGGACTGTACGTGTCTAGTAGCAAGCCCATCTGTTCATTGGGGGATTCAAATACTAGATGTTGCTAACCGCCCATGTGCTTTACAGATCCACAGGAGGAAGAGGACTATGGGAACGCCAAGTACGTTTGCTTGTCTATTACAATAGCTGTGCGGCTGTGATGGCGTGCTGCTAACTATATTGTACGCGTGAGAAGGTCACTGGCTCAGAGCGCACTCCGCCTCGAAGAGATCCACCAGTCGTTGCAGGCGAACGTCTACGGCAGCACGCGCGACATGCAGCTTGAGTGCGTGGCCAAGTCCATTCAGGAGCTCCGGAAGAACAACGCGGGATTGCAGAAGCAGATCCAAGGGCTCCGGCAGCGCGTGCGTTATGTGTGTTGACACGTACGCGCTTAGTGATGGCTTCATGACTCATTCATTCTCTCTCGTCCATATGTAGCTCATTGACTACGACTCGGTGCGCCGTTCGTCCGAGGGGCAGAAGAAGGGCTCGCCCGACTACGAGCGCATGCAGCAGCGGCAGCAAGCCGCCGAGATGGGGCTTGTCACGCTCACGAACGAGATCAACGTGGAGCTCAACGCGATTGAGGGGCGACGAGGCTCCGACATGAAGAACGAACTGCTCACAGTCGTCGCTTGTCAGGTACGCTTTCTTATAGCAGCCATTCATATGCTGCTGATGGAATTAAGTGTGTAGCCACTAATGCAGTAAAATGCCAACCACCGCGTAGCTCTTCATCCACTCGCGCGCACAGGAGCACTTCCAGCAGCTGCTGCCTCTACTTCCCGGGATCGCGAGGCCACTACTGCAGCTCGCAGAGTACTCGCGTGCGCGGCCGCGAGTCAATCCAGGTGCCTCACAGTGCAGTGACGGAGGGAACGTTGGCGTGATCTCGTACGCGGGCGCCGAGAGTCGCGGCGTGATCGACCGCCCATTGCAGTACCATCACCAGCAGCAGCGAGCGACGGTAGTGACGGGCGAGTTACTTGCGAGCGTGCACCCGGTGTCGACGCTACAGTTCTCGGAGATCCACTTTGCTGAGAAGCTCGCGCTCGCCACCTACGGCGCGCATTAGGAAGAAGGCGTGCAGTGATGACGCCATTGAGGTTGCTGCCAAAGGGCGCACGGATGGATTGTTTGACATCGAGTGGATTGAATACCTGTTTATCTCGAAATTTGTTCTATATAACAAATAAATGTGTCGGTTACATCAATAATATATGAAATTTACCTCTAAGATAGTAAATCCAGCTATATGAGGCTGACTTTACGATCCGCTTTCTTATTGGACAGTAAGTTCGTATTATAGCCAATTGTTTCGCAGCAAGAGGTCGTTTCTCCCTTTTGCCAATCGCCTCTGCTGTGAGTGGTGTCGCCCCTCCTTTGCGGTGGTCCCTCAATTCATAGCCCGATCGAGAGGTGGCAAAAGAGTCGAGAGCTACGAAAGCAAGATGCAGGTGTTGACGCGTTCCCTCCGCACTGCTGCGCTGAGCGCCCGCGGCGCGCGCCAGATGGGCTCCGGCGCCCACAAGGCCCACGTGCACATGCCAGAGACCGCCATGCTCACCAACAACGTACGTTCCGCGTCTTTACTACTGACCTTTGAAGTGTCCAAGTACACGCACACAAACACACTCGTAATGGGAAGTCGCTTGACTGAAGAGCTCATTCATGATGTGATTGTGTATGTGCATTACAGGGTACGCACGTGTGGAAGAACAAGGGCTGGGAGTACTCCACGTACATGGCGTTTGTCGGCGCGCCACTGATCCTCTACTTCGGCCTCACGAACGTTCCAGAGACCGACTCGGAAGTGTTCGCCAGGTGCGTTCGTTATATGTAACGCCACGGCCAGCCGCCTAATTGTTGTGTGTGAAAGCGTACTTACATGGCGTGTGCTTGGCTATTTGCTCAATTAGAAACGAGGCGTACGCGCTCCGCAACGGCAGCGAGCAGTTCGAGATCGTGAAGCACGTGACCGGCCCCGTCTCGTCCCGATACACATACGAAAAGGTGCGTTCTGTTCATTTGATGCCCCTATGTTATGGCTCGAGTTTTTTGGTTTGCTCACAAGCTGGATGCTTTTCTCTTTGTGTACTCAGTCGGAGATCGGCGAGCGACCATCGCTCGCGTAGAGGAAATGTAACGAAACAGAGAGATGAGGAGAGCGAAGTGCTGCGCCGTTGGGAATACATACATACCCACAGACAGCCAGCCAAAGCCACCACCCAAAGGGAGAGAGAAGAGACCGAGAGGAGAGTTTGGCGATGACGCCATTTCCAACGCATTGCCCGGTGGGATGCGTCATGAGCCGAGCATCACAGAATGAAAGAAGAAGTTTAAAGATACTCACTCACGCAAGTGCGGATTTCAGCTGAACCAGAAAGAAGTCTCGGTATCCTCTGCTATTTATTCTACCTACTGCGAACGGCGATGCTCATCTATTAGGACTTTGTCTCGTCCAGGATCGCCTTGATCTGCTCGGTTGTGCCACAGCTCCTACTCAAGAGATACAGACACAGCAAGAGCAGTATAGTGAGTCAGCCAGCAAGGAAAGCTCATGATGAACTCAGTGCCTGGGAGAATAATGTACCTGGCGTTCGCCTTGGGCGCGTGCTGCTTGACGAGACCCGTGAGCACGCCCCCAAAACCGATCTCGAGGAACTCGTCCACTCCGTTATCCAGACAGAAATCCACCGACTGGCTCCACAGCACGGGACTCGTCACCTGTTTCGTCAGGTTTGCGATGATATCCTGTGGAGAGCTCTTTTCAGTTGCCTTTGCCTCGACATTCCACACCACAGGCACTTCAGGCGTGTGCAGTGATACTGAAGACTCCATAGTGAGGAACTCATTGAGCTTCAGAGCTGCGGGCTCCATTAGCGCGCAGTGAAAGGGCGCACTGACGTCCAGCAGTACGGCGCGACGCACTTTCTTCTCGGTCTTGGCGATTTGGATGGCCGCGTCCACGGCCTGCGCGTCGCCGCTGATCACGATCTGAAGGCGCACAAGCCACACATTCACACATGGATTAGTTAATACCAGTCGAGTGCGTGTGGTAGGACTTCGTATGTACGTTCGTATGTACGGACGCACCTGCTTGCTCGAGTTGTAGTTGGCCACCTGGCACACGCGCTGCGTTTGCTGCTCTGCGGCCAGGCGGCAGATCTCCTCGGCGTCACGCGCGCTCACGGGCATGAGCGCCGCCATGGCGCCCACGCCCTGTGGCACAGCCGTTTGCATAGCTTCACCGCGAAAGCGCTGTCATGACCATACGCGCACATACACATGTTAGGGCACCATACAAAGTCACGCCATGATGGCGCAGTGTCGTCACGCACGCACCACGAGCTTGACGGCGTCGGCGAAAGAGAGCGCGTTGGCCGCGACCAGCGCCGAATACTCGCCGAGCGAGTGACCCAGCACGAAGGTGCTGCGCTCCCTCACGTTGAAGCCCGCCTCCTGCTGCAGCACGCGCAGCACAGCCGTCGAGAGCGAGAGGATGGCCGGCTGCGCGACCGCTGTCTGCGTGAGCTTGTCCTGGGGGCCGTCCACCAGTAGCGTCAGCAGGTTCACGCGCGCGGCCTCGCTGGCCTCCTCCAGTGTCTCTCGGGCCACGCGCGGCCAGTTCTCCAGCAGGTCCTTGGCCATACCCACACGCTGCGAGCCCTGGCCGGGGAACACGAGCGCGAGCCGCTTCGCCATCGTTCGCTGGCTCGTCTTGATTGGGATTTAGCAAAATTGGCTCGGAAAATTGTGGGGAGCAGCTCTTCTTCATGCTGATGGCCAAGAGAAAAGACAGCTTTACACAAAGAGCTCAATGGAAAACGAGGACTTGAAGACACAGGCTCTCCGTCTTTGCCTGAGTGTCTTGATGCATCGTACTGTTAGAAAATAGTGGAGCTATGGCTAAGCAACCAGCTGAAAGGCTAGGCCTCACTGGGCTTCACGATCCTGGCGAAGGCTAGAAAGTCTACCGACGGCCACCACCGCGTCGTTCATCGCGACGTCGACCTCCACCACCGTTGCCACCTCCTCCGTTGCTCGCCTGGTTCCCGCGGTCGTCGTTGCCACGCCCGCCTCCGTCTCCGCCACGTGCTTGGCCGCCTCCACCACCACGACGCTCATTGCCACCGCCGCTTCGGTTGCTATCAGACACGATCGTAACGCAAATTGGTTAGAAGAATCATGCACAAAGTGAAAACACGCATCAAACAGGCCACACTCACCCTTGTTCACGCTGTTGCTGCGGCTGTCCACCGTTGCCGCCACCGTCGCCGATGTTCTTGCGGCCGTTGCCCCGTGACTTCTTCTTCTCGTCCTGCGAGCCGCGTTTCTGCTCACCATCGCCGCCTCCACCGCCTTCGCGTCTTCCGTGACCACCCCCGCCACCTCCACCACGGCCTGAGTCTCTTCGGCGTCTCTCGTCGTTCGGGCGGTCGGCGTCCTCACCAACCACTGACGCTGGCTGAGCCTGAGCTAAGCCGCGATGGTCGTCTTCTTCTTGACTCGGCTGCTCACGCTTGCGAGACGACGACACGAGTGACACAATCTTGCGCGTGGTGCCGGCGCCCGCAGGCGACGGTTGCTGCTGTCTTTCGGATCGGTCCACTTCGCCACGAGGTGGGACCCCATCACCACGCGATACCGAATCAGACTTGCTCTGGCTGCCGTCATGGCGGTCGCGCGAGTCGCGGTGCTGGTCCTGGCCCTTCTTCTCTGTCAGCTGGCGGCGCAGCGCAGCTTCTGCGGCAGAAGGGTCCACGCGCTGGCGCTTGCGGCTCTCACCGCTTTGTGATTGTTCACCGCTGTTGCTATTGTTACCGACGCTGCTGTCTCTCGGCGCGTCACGCTCACTTCGACTGCTGCTCCCGTCTCTCTCACTCGCTCCGCCACGCTCTCCTCGCTCGCGACCATTCCCTCGACCGCGACCTTCAGGGGATCGGCTGCGTCGCTCTCTCGAACGATCGCGCTTGTGGCCTGAGACCACAGGCATATCAGGTACAGCACCAGCACCAGGTGCGTTGCCACCACGGCTGTTGTTACTGGATGATGATGACCCCACTGGTGGTTTGCCTGGCGATGCCTCACGCGCATCGCGAGCACCATCACGTCCTTCACGCGCCTCACGGCGTCCACGCTTCTCGTCACCGCGTCTGCTACTGTTGCTATTGCTGTTTTCTTCAGGAGTCCCTCCAGCAGAAGCGATCCCGCGATCCGAGTCTCGTCGCTTCAGTCTCTGCTGGTTGGACGACCGACTGCTGTCTCCACTCTTGGCGCTGTCGTTCGAAACTGGTGGTCGCTCGCTGCTGCGTCGAGATGAAGAGTTCGTCGAGCTATTCGCTGGTGGTGGAGTGCCGATCTCGCCGCTTTCCAGGTCTTGACGGAATGCGCGGGACGGAGGAGCTCTCCTCTCGCGATTCAACTCGGAGGATGAGCCAGCAGTAGCCTTCTCGCTCTCAACTGGAGTACTAACAGCAGCTTCAACTCCGTCCTTGTCGTCCACAGGCTCATCGACAGCGGCGTCCTTGGCTTCCTTAACAGCCACTGGCTTCTTCGCCACAGCCACGGCGAGCAGCTTGTCCTCAACAAGCGTCGACTTGCGCTTCGTGAGCAACGCAAAGTAGCGCTTAGCCATGATCTTGATGTCCTCGCGGTCCTCCTTCGTGAGCGCCTCGACGATCTCGAGCATGCTCTCGGCCGTGCTCTTACTCGCGGGGAAGACATCAATGAGCTTGGTGAGGATGATGAGTGTGTTGCGCATCGGCATGTACTCCTCGCTCGCGAGCGTCGTCGAAAAGACCTTGGCCATCCACTTATGCCACTTGGCGTACACGAGCTTGTACTGGCGGTGCGGCAGCTTCTTCTTCGGGTCGTTCAGGTCGACGCTGAAGCCGCTTTTGCCGTGCAACGCGTCCTCCTCGTACGTCACACCGCTCTGGTACCAGCGGTAGAGCAGCGTGACCGTCTCCTTGAGAAAGATGCCGAAGTTGCCCGCCTCGCGCTCGGTCACACACAGCACCATGGACGGCAGCTTGAGGTTGATCGTATTGTAGTACTGCAGTGTACTGAACTCGGGCGTGTTGATGTAGTGCACGCGCTCCATGAACTTGGCGCAGAAAAGCGCGTCCTCCGGCGAGAGCAGCGCGCGCGGAATCACGCACTTTTGCAGCAGCTCCTGCACGGCCGTGCGGCTGTCGGCGGCCTCGCGCGCAAAGAACACATTCTTCTTCTCTTCCAGACGCTCGTAGACGCGCTTGCGGTGCGCTACCTGGTCTTTCTGCTCGTTCGTGAGCTTGTCGATCATTTGCGAGGTCTTCTCCTTGAGCTTTTTGCGCTCGCTAGCAGTTAGTGGCGCGCCATTTGCGCCGCCGCTATTGCCGGCAGTGCTCAACGAGTTGCGCAGACGCAGGATCTCGGACTCGTACTGCGGGAACGGGACGTGAATGTCGTACAGGATCAGGCTCCAGAACATGACGTAGAGGTCCTTCGTCATGCCCACGAACGGGTCGCTGCCGGCGGC
Organism: Globisporangium iwayamae; assembly: GCA_023336215.1. Classification (NCBI taxonomy): domain Eukaryota; phylum Oomycota; class Peronosporomycetes; order Pythiales; family Pythiaceae; genus Globisporangium; species Globisporangium iwayamae. The sequence continues at coordinate 23,068 of JAADWP010000094.1, read as the reverse complement.
TGAGCTCTTGATCGCACTACTGATGTCGTCAATGAGCTCTGGCGCGTTCATGAACCAGTTTCGACGCGTCTCGGCGCCATTCTCAGCCGCACTGCTGCTGCTCGTTCCCGTCGCGTGGATACTGCGAGGCGCCTTGCGGAGCACAGGGTCGTCGAAGCGGATCGCTGGACGACACAGCGTCATCGCGAGCTCAGCTTGAATGTGGTAGTCCTGCACCAACGCGCTGATGGACGGTAGCATCTTGGTGTACACCAGCGGGTCCACAACACCGTTCAGGAACTGCAGCAGCTGGCTGAGTGTCATCTGGCACGTGTCGTACACACGACCAAGCAGCTTCAGGTGGGTCAGCGGCGAGCTCTCCTGGTACTCAATGCGGCTGCGCATCTGACAGATGAGCAGACAGAGCGGTAGCGCCAGGTTGCGCTTCACGAGCGCGTCACGCAAGCGAGGGATCGCGCGACGGTTCATGAGCTTCGGGTCCGCAGGCTCATGCCACAGGTGCGGCCCACCGGCCTGCGCCTCGAGCTGGCTGAGCGAGATGTCTTCAAAGCTGATGCACGAACCCATCTTGGAGAGCAGCTCGCTGAGCACGACAAGGTCCACCGACTCCCAGTTCTGCAGGCGCTGGATGAGGTACTGCAGCAGCCCGGCGAGCTCCACGTTCGGGTACTTGCGGTAAAAGCTGCCGGAGAAGCTCGCAAGCGACGCCAGCCAGAGCGAGATGTTAGTGCCATCCGACTTCATCGACTGGCGCGACTTGGCCAGCTCGCTCACGAGCACAAACGAGAGCACATCCATGCCGAGGGGTGTAATGAACTTGAAACTCTCGACCACCGGCTGAATCAGGTTGTCGTACGACTGGATCTGGCGCAACATCGTGCGGAAGACGATGAGTGGGTTCGAGTGCGCAAAATGCGTGAGTGAGCGCGCCGAGGGCTTGGCGCGGTCGGCTGTGAGGCGCCGCATAACCTTGCGCGTGTTCTGCACGACCTGCGCCTCGACGAGTTTCATCTCGGGGCTGCTCGTGTATGCCGCCTGCCACTGCTGGTACATGCGATACCGCTGGTCGAATGGGTAGAGCTTGATGAGGTCCCAGAGCTGGAAGACCGAGCTCGGGTTCGATGTCTGGTACGTGACCGCCGGCAGGAAGCTCTTGACGATCAGGTCCTTCACCTTCGCCATCAAACTCCCTTCGAATTCTCCTTCAATGGTAGTGCTGGCCGCCTTCTTCTTCGCCTCGTTTTCCAACAAGTGGCCGATGATGCGCAACAGCTTCGTAAACAGGAGCTCGTCCAGGTGCAATTGTGCACCGAGCATCTCGAGGATTGGGAACACGACCGCCACAAGCTCGTCCTGGGCCGTCAGCGGCGTCACCAGCGCTGTCTTTGGCTTCTTGTCTTCGTCCTTGTCGTCACCATTGGTTTTGCTCACAATCTCCTTCGTCTTCGTGGCACTAACAAGCTGCATCTTCTTGAGTGACAACGGCTCGTAGAGCAGCTCGATCAGTGAATGCACGGACGCACAGAGCTGCGCCGAGAGTGGCTTGTACGCTAGCGGATTCACACCGCGCTCCTGAAACCACTGGATCATCTCGAACGCTCGCTTCTCCGAGCCGATCTCAAGCATTCCGACGATTAGTCCAAATACCTGGTTGTGGTCATCTGCGCCACCGCCGTTACTAGCGTTCGCCTGCGTCTTCTCGGCGCCCGTCTTGTCGTCACCCTTGCTGCCACCCAAGTTCACTTTCCCAAACGACCGCGCTTCTTCCTCAAGCTTCTTGGTACGCGCCATGTGGAGCTTCACGATCTCCTCCTTGGACGGCGCGAGGTGTGGCAGTAGCGCGTCCATGGCCAGCAGGTTCTTCGCGATAAGTGTCGCTGCGAGACGGTACAGTGAGCGCGGCGTCACAATGCCGCTCGTCGCGTTCTCGCGCTTGTAGAACTGGAACTTGAAGCCGATGACGTGCGGGATGCTGTCTCTCTTGAAAGCGCCCAGCAGCTCCGCGAAGCAGTGGTTCTGCGGGTGCATCTCGTAGGCGTCCAGTACGAGATCGAGCACACGGTTCGCGTCCAGATCAAAGTATCCGATGAGCGCGAGCAGGTCCGTCTTACTCGCCTCGAGCTGGTCCTGCGTCACGCCCGTGTGCAGCAGACTGAGCACCTTCGCGAACCCTTCGCTCTCTTCGCGCAGCAGGTTGTACTTCATCTGCGTGTACAGTGACTTGGTGTTGATGCGCAGAATCTTCTTGCGGATCGCCACCGGATCCGACATGAGCCCCGCGTCGTGCAGCAAATCGAACTCGAGCGACGACTTGAGGCTGAACACCGGCACGAGCTCTTCTTCCTGTGATATACAACATACACAACAGTACAATCTCGTAGATTTAATGTACGCTCCGATGCGGAAAGAGAGAATCGCGTGTGCTACGTACCGCGATCGCCTTGACGAAGCGGCACAGCTGCTGCCACTCGGGGCTCGAGTGGCGTTCGCGGCCCTTCTCATTCGTCTCAATCTCGTTGCCTGCGTAGTTAGTGTCGTCATATTAGTACTAGCATGGTGCATACTGCCTGTCCCTCAACGCAGGGGCTGGACGTGCGCGTACCGATGATCCAAAGAAGATCCAAGAACGTATCGCACGCGTCTGGGAATGAAACCTACGCACACACAACGGACCGACGCACAGACGCAGACATCAGCATTAGCAGCACGTCACGTTCATCCATATGATATGTACACAGCGCAAGCTTACCAGCTCTGCTTCCTTCAGCACACTCACGACGTCGTGGCGCGTGAGCTTTGCGTGTACGACAACCCAGATGAGCTCATAGAGCAGTCGATAGAGATCTAACCACGTAGCAAGGAGGAACACAAGCACAGTGAGTACAAATACGCGTACCCATGCATCCACTCCTATAGTCACGCAGACACAAGGCAGCGTACCGGACTCAGGGTCAATGATCGCGTCGTTCTTGGCGTCCGCCGACTCCTTGAGCGCGTGTGCGAGCTTCGAGTGACTGCAAAAAGAGAGACAGAGAGAGAACTGTTAGAGCCACCATAACGACACCACAGACGTCGACACATGGTAGAATATCGAATAGACACTAACGTACATGCGCCGCGCGCCCGTCTCCGTCCACTGGTGCAGTGTGGCGTCGTCCACGAGGGGCTTGCTCGCGCCGCCGCCTGTGCGCTTCGGGCTCGCCATGTCTGTTTGAACTGAGGCTCACTGCTTGCGCTCCACAGCAAAGCCCCCCGCGTTGAGCTACATTCGCGCGACATGTCAAAGAGACAACGCAGTTAGTTAGAAACGATAGAAATGAAGCGCTTCTAATTCTAAATATGAATGCAGTCACACAAAGAATGCGCACGTATCCATATCAGTCCATTCTTTGAGTGAAGATAGTCATTTCTTCTATAGGCCGTTCCGAGCCAAAAAAAATAGTCATCGATGGAACTTGGAACAGAGCTTCCGACGCATCGTGGAGAAAGACGTCATTTCCACACACTGGCAAATCCTGCGATGTAGAATAATGATTTCCTCCCTTATAAAGTACTCGCTCTTCGCTCTTTGCATTGCGAGAACATACGCATCTTCTCGCACGCTTCATTCCAGAAACAACACTCCCCCAGCATCAAACACACAGCAGTAGCTCCATGCCGCTCATCACCCGCGTGAGCTGTGCGAGCCACCTCGGCAAGCGCAAGGCTCGTTCGGCCGTGGAAGCCCACAGACAGCCGAGTGAGGACGACTTGACACTGGTTGTTCTCGCACTTGCTCTTCAAGCGCCCTTCGGTATCAGCGTAGATGGGCGTCGACGAAGCGCAGGTGCTCGGCGCAGAAGAAGACAGTGGCGTGGCGCGAGATGTAGGCGGCTACATGCATCAGCATTGTCGCACCGTAGACCGCGATGACGGCCAGCAGCACGAGGAGGTCCAAGCCTTGCGCTGGCGTGGTGATGAAGTGCGCGCCGGCGACGGTTGTGGGGTCGAAAGCGACTGCGTCGCACGAATCGCTGCTGCTGCTAGAGAATGTGCACAACACAATCACGAACAAGTGCTGCATAGACCAGAGGAAGATGGCTGCGGAAAACAAACCAGGTACGATGCTGCACACGAGCTTGACAACAACGTAGTAGAGCTTTGCGGGGAGTCCGAAGAACAGGATCATACTCTCGGAGCTGCTCGTCGACGCGCTGTAGACCTTGACGCGCTCTTCCACGGGCGAGATGAAGTTGAAGAGCGCAGTGTCGGTAGTTAACAGCGTGCACAGCATCCTGCTCTCAAAGCGACAGGCGACCGCACGCCATGATCCTGACACAAGCGTGACGAGCTTGACGCCGAGCAGCGTGATCGTCCACACGGACGCGACTAGTGCAAACAGGAAGTTCGCGACGTGGAAGAGCAGCGCCTTGTACGTCCGCAGTCGAAGGGGCGCGCACAGGAACGCCATGAGGAAGCAACAATCCTGCGAGTAGCACATGCCGCCACCGCATTCTTGGAACTCACGCTCGTCTCTGTCGCTGAAATGCGCATCGTCGTTGTTGCCATCCTGCTCGAACTCGACGTCGATCAGCGACACCTTGAAAGTGCCGTACGCGCGCTCCGATGCGCTGCTCTCGGTCAGACTCGGGTGTAATGATGGGCTGTTGCTACTGCTGCTGTGTACGGTGCTGTCGACTGTGTCGGCAGTTGGGAGCGCGGTCGCCATATCTTGTGCGGATGTATGTGTGGTTCCGTAGCTTGGTTGAGCTGGCGGCAATCGACCGGTATGTGTGCCTGTGAGTGGGTGTCTGAAGGCGAATGACGCTCGTTCGAGTGGCTGCGGGAGAGCTCGGCAGAGAGTGGAGCTGCTGGGAAGAGTTGATCCCCCAGATGGCGCCGGCTGCTCTCTCGTTTGCGCTCTCGCTGCCGAATGGCGAATGACGAATGGCGGATGAAATGACGGAGCCATTCAATCGTTCAGTCAGTCACAGGCGCCTCGAGTCGAAAATCGACGATGATGGGCTGGCCAAAAAAGCAAGAGTCGGGTGATTTTCCCATACAAACTCTCATACAAATGACAGACGCTCGTTTTTCAAAAAAGGTTCTGCAAAGAAATTCAAGCTGGATTCTTTTTTGTGGGTTAACATGCGCGCGAGCAAAGTACGAACTCCACGACGAGATCAAAAGCGGATGAGATGTCATGAAGGAGATAACCTTCAACAGCCGTGGTAGCACATGAACGAAGCAGCATACAGATGCACGCACGATATCTACCTCGCCAGCACCAACGAATGCTGCGCATGTATCGATGCTCTCAAACAAAAAAGGGCCAGCAAATCGAAACACGCCGTTTTGGTGCGGTAGCAATAGCTATTTTGCCAAATGGAATTTACATCTCTTCGTATAGCAGCGTATTTTTAAAGGGATAGTTGTTCACGCGGGCTGGGCTACGTCAGCGGCACTCGCTGTGTACATCAGACGTTGGGTTACGCCACCTTCCACATAGTTCGCTCTGATCTTTTCTGGAGATGTGTGGTCTGAGAAAACAAACAGCGCGTAGTTTGTGGCGAAGGCGGGCTTGTTTCTTGGGCGACATGCTTACTGTATACGGAATAGTATACACATTTTGCTCAACTCTTGTCAGTGACGAAGCAGGTGTGGGTGTATACACGTCTGAAATCGAATATGTCACATCAGCCACTCTCTCATTGTCGTTGTCAAAAAATTCCCATGGATGGCTACATACATACCTTGCTTAACAATGATCACTCGCAGAACAACAGCCAGCAGCACACGAGCCTCACGTTCACAGGCGGCGAGCCCTACGGCGCACAGCTCGACCAAAAGGGGCGTATCCGCGCCGCCGACTGTGCTCACGCAGCGGTACTCCGCGTGGACGACAGCGGACAGCTAGGTACGAGGAGACGAGGAGCTGTCCTTTGTGGCCCCAGCGCCATCGCGTTTGGCTCGCAAGACGATGAAGACACGATCTACCTCACAGACAGCGAACCGCTGGGCGAGACGACGCTTGAGAAGCTTAGGGGCAGCATCTTCAGCATCTGTAAATGCCCCAGCGGCGGGCAGATCCTTCGGCCGCTGGCGTTCGAGTGCCTCGCGCACCCATGTGGCATCGCCACGTCACCTGCGGACCCGAAGGTGCTCTTTGTGGCTGAGATGATGCAAAACCGCATCCTGAGACTCTACAGATGTCTTAGTAACACGTACCATCTGAACATCTTTCACCAGTTCGCAGGCGGCTTGGGGCCGTCGTGCGTAGCTGCGACAAGAGCGGCGCTCTCTACGTTGGCCACTACGACTTCGCAGGTCTGATGGCTGATGTGCTGAAAACTTGGATGACTTGCTATGGTGTCGACTTGTGCTCTTGATGTTGATGTTTAATGTGCAGGAGGCAGCACTGTGTACGGAAAAATCTCGTTTCTCTCGGCAGAAGGCGTGCTGCAGTACACGCTCCAAGTACCTGAAACGGAGACCACTGGGATCTGCCTCAGCGAAGCAAAACAAATTACATTGCGCGTGAGATATTCTCTTGCTTACACTGGATGCTGACAACGGCTTCTACGCACTGTACTTCATCAAAGCGCCGACCAGAGTTTCGTGATCGTGACTGAAGCGTCCAACAATGCGATTCACCGATTTCCAGTTCGGTAGGCAGTTGGTGATACATGTGTATCGTTCACGGGAAGGTTCCTTAGATCGATCGCTTGTGCTCCATCGTCACGACTTCGCCTGTGAAGAGCTCCTTCAGAGCCTGCTCGGCGGCTTTCGGTGTGTACTTGAGATATTTGGAGCTGTTCTTCTTGGAGAACTTCACCACAGAGTATCTGCATTCGTTCCGACAGCAATGCCAATCAGTCGCGTATTTTCCAGCCAGCAAGTCGGCTGGTACATAAGATCAATAGCCACGTACTTTTCGTAGAACTTGGTGTACTGTGGAATGATCGTGTCAACCGCTGCTTTGATGATCTGGTGGCGGATCTGAGGCTCCGACACGACGAAAATCTTCTGCGTCTTGCAAATGTCATCCATCAGCGTGTTGAACCGCTAATACAACATCAAAGAAATTAGCGAGGTGTTTGTGCTAGCCGTGAGCGTGGCTCAGACAACAGCAAGATGAAAACGTACCGCAAACTTCTCCTTCAGGTACCGACCGCTCTCGAGCGTCAGCAGATCGCTGCCCTTGGAGTACACCAATTTCTCCTTTGGCTCGACCAGGAATGTCTGGAACGACTTGTAGCTCACGTCCACAAACTGCTCGATCGCGTCGTCGCGCATTTGCTCAAGACGAGGTCGAATCTCTTTGTGAATGTGTGCTTCGATATCGTCTTCGTTGCTGTGTGAACAGTGCGGCATGGAGTTGGCGATGTATCCGAAGTTGTTGGCGAGGAATAGTTGCTTCAGATCGTTTCGGCCCTTGAACTGCGCACTTTTCGTCTGCAGCGCCTCGACGAGCTGCATTACGACAGTCTCAATGAACGACTTTGGCGTCACGTTCGACTCATGCAGAAGTAGGACCTTGAGGGATTTGGTGTGCTCGCAGACCTGGCGAAGGAAGCTCAGCATCTACATGTATGGCATCAAATATCAATTAGCACCAGCACTTAGCAATACGTCCCAGTTTACTCAGACAGACGCTGCTGAGTTAGTTATCGACAGCTTACATAGCTCGACACTGGATGCACATTGCCGTCCTTCGTGAAGGACCGATCGCCACCGGTGCTCATGTGGTCTGTGAGCTCAAACTGAAAGCCAAAGAGCTTCTGCTTCGTCACAGCCGCGAGGTTCGACACGATCGTCGTGAGCGATTTGGAGAGAATCCACGGGTCATCGCGACCAACGCCCTTGCGGTCACGAAGCAGCAGCGGCGGGGAGATGAGCGCTTCAAAGTCACCAACCCGCCCGACGAAGAGTTCATGCAGCAAGAGCAGCTTGAACGGGTCGAGCTGTTGCTTTCCACTTCCAGTAATTGCTGTTGTTGCTCCTGAAGCTGACAGAGATGATGACACGGACGAGAAGGTGGAGGAGGAAGTCGCCTGGGCTGTTTGTTGCAATGCTGCATCCAAATCCGCTCGTAGGGCGTCTAGGATCGGATGCGCAGCGTACCGGAAGGCTGCGTGCGAGAGCTCTTCTGTTGGGAAAATGGCTGCTGCGAGGCTCTTTTCAGCTTCGATACTCACTTCAACGTCCTTCAGTCTCGATGCGAGAGCGCTCATAGTCTCATTCACAGGACGGAATCCGATAGAGTTCGGTGTCGTTTCTTCCTCGCACATGGCCATCTTCACGACCTGGAAGCGCTGCTTGCCGTACTCTGTTAGCAGCTCGGCCTGGTCAATGTTTGAACTTAGCAGACAGTGCAGTAGTTGCGCGACCTTGGCGAATTCCTTCTTGTTGGGCGTCGTCCACACAAGCACACCGCTGTTGCTGTCGTCACGACTGCCACGCGAGAGGATTCCCACAGCGCTCACGAAATCGGCCTTGCACTTTTTCTTTGCCTGCGTCAGCAGCTCCTTGGCTTGCTCCAGCGCCTTCGCTGAGCCTTCGTACGACCGGTGGTTCTCCAGAAACGAGATGGCAACCAGGAGCTTCTCGAGTGCCTTCACGTACTCGTCCTGGTCGAACTTGGAGCCATTCACCAGTGTCGGTGTGAGCTGTAGAAAACAGGTACGAGTAACAACACAAGTCAGTTTGAGAAAGACTTTGTGCATAGAGTAACAGTATCGTGCTAAACGCTTTACCTCTTGCGCAGCCACAAAATTCTCGTTGATCTTGCGCAGCTCGTGCACGCACAGGTCGATGTTCTTCTGCGTCGCGCGCAGCTTCTCCGTGAGTTTGTAGACCGGCAGCATCTCCCGCTCGACACAGAGCAGTCCAGACTGGAACATGCCGAGCGAATGGTCCACACGGCCCATTTGGGTCTACAAGCAACAAGAACAAAGGAGGAGACATGACGACGAGCATGAGATCTGCCAGCTCAACAGTGACGGAGCGCTACTAGACAGTGAGAAGACTCGTTCGCGTACCTTGTTCTCGCTGATGGCCTCGCGGATGAGCGCGACGCTCGAGCGGTACGAGCCGTAGACCTCCATGTCTGGCTCGCCTTCACTCCGTCAATTGCGTTTTTCTCTTCTGCTTCAATTCCACATTCTGCACACGCCGTTTCAAGGCATTCGCTTCTCCTGTCATATTCAGTGCCTTAAGAACTTGATATGAGTATAAATCGATTGCAAGAACTGATTACGCTGGTATCTAAATAATCAAATTTTCACTTGGAAAGTAATACCTGTACTTACCACTTATGTATAGTTTACCACGTGTGAAAGGATTGCTTCTCTCGCACGTGTCTCAGAGTGCCGTGACGGGTCAGTCCGGAGACTACTATTGAAGGCAGGGAGCGAGGAGGAACTTGCGCTCTCGCTTTCAATAGTAGCCCCCGCTTCTGCTGTTTTGCTTTGCTGTTGTGGGAACAAAACGACTCAGACTAACGTGATTGCGGCGACGAGAGGGCGAAGGAAGGACGGACGGACGGAAGACTCTCTATCTGTCTCTGCATCTACTACGCGCCGCCCCCTTCCTCCCCTCCTGTCGTGTGTGACTGTGTGTGTATCCTGCTGACCTGCTAACGCGCCCTCCCTCCCCTCCCCCCCCTTCCATCTCTTATTAAAAAGCGAACCAAGATGATGCAACGACTGCGTAACCCCACGGGGAGTAGCAGCAATAAAGACGGTAGTGGCGCCACGTCCATCTTCGCCAACATCTCCGTCATGAGTGTCACGGGCTCTGGCAACAGCATCGTGCAGGGATCCTCGGGCATGGAGCGCGCTGCGGCAGCAGCGGCAGCCAACTCGCAGTACACTCCCGGCGACGGCGAGGACCTCCCGCCCGGCTGGCGCCTCGTGAGCAGCCGATCCTCCGGACGTGACTACTACCTGCACTTGGCCACGGGCTCGACGCAGTGGGATAAGCCCACGGAGGCTGAGCCAAAAAAAGGTGTCGAGCAGGCTGTGCCACACCAGAAGCCCACGCACGTGACGAGCGTGTTCACGAGCGGCGTGTCGCGCATGGGCGCCGGAATCACGTCCATGTTCTCGCAGGCGAACTCGCGGCTACAGACAACGCTGCAGAACACGACGGTCGCATCGTCCTCGTCGTCGTTGGGACATAGCAGCAGCTCGGTGTCGCAGTCGAGACAAGGATCGTCGCAGCTGCGGTCGTCGCAGGAGATTGATCGCGAGGGACAGATGCTTGTGGAGATCTACGAGAACGAGCGTCTCGATGGAAAACTGCAGACGCAGGACCCGAAGAAGTACAGTGACAAGAACGCGGCGCCGGGTATAGGCCACGATGCGATTCCAGAGGGCGAGTTACCTGAGGGCCACGAGTGGGTCACCGAGTGGGAGATCGACCGGAGCTACACGGCCGTGGACAATGACGGTTGGACATACGCTGCAGACTTTGTCGAGATCGTGCGGCTGCTACGAGACGATCTGAGCCACGCGTCGCGCCATCCGACGGATGCGGTACGCCGACGACGCTGGATCCGGTTCCGCCAGTCGCCCGACGACGGGCCATCATCACCACGCGAGTCGAACGAAGCCAAGTCGCTTGGGTCGTCGTCAGCCTCTAACAATTGGGGCGAGTCATCAAACAGCGGCCCACTGTCCGAGTCGAGCGGCTACGGGTACCTGAACGAGAACGACGACCCGTTCCACCGTACGGCTCAGAAGCAGCAGAGCGGCTTCCGCGTGAACATGAAGTTTCCGCACCGCGGTAACAAGGACAATACGAAGGACTACCAGAGCATCAATCTCACCGACGTAATGTGGCTCGTGAACGCGCACGACGTGCAGAACGCACCGACCGACGAGCTCATGCGCGAGAAGACTGCGAACCTCGAGGAGCAGATCAAGGAGGCGACGACGCGTTCGGTGACGCTCGAGAGGGACCTGCGTGCGCAGCACGACAAGAAGTCCAAGGAACTCGTGGCGCAGCAGAAGAAGTTCGAGGCACTCGTGGCGCAGTACAAGAAGATCCAGAAGGAGAACGAGACGCTACAGCTGAGCGTCGCGGCGCATCGCGGCACGGTCGAGACATTACGGAAAGAGGCGGTATGTGGTTTGTTGCGATGTGGTTGGCTTGCGGTATTGGCCGGGACGTTTACTGAGGACTTCGTTGTGATCATTGTATTGCTGTTGACAGACGGAGAAGGATATGTTGGCGAACGAGGAGCAGCGCGCGCTGAACGCAGAGATGTCAGCGGCGAACCAGGCGCTCGAAGAGAAGGCGAAGGCTTTGGCAACGGCGCGCATGCGTTACAAGCGTGACAACAAAGCGCTCGCGGCATCGCTGGACTCGGCGAAGAAGCGCCTGGAGCAACACAAGGCCAAGGCGAACGAGGACGCGCAGGACCCGATCGCGAAGGACCTCAAGATGGAGATGGAGAAGGTGCGCCAGCTGCACGCGAAGCTCGAGGCCGTGCGCCAGCACCGTCTCGCCGTCGAGGAAGAAAGCAAGGCTCTATTTAACCAAGTGGTGGAGAAGAAGGCGGACCTCAAGTTCAAGTCGAAGAAAAAGATGGAGACCGCGCTCAAGGACGTGGACGAGAAAATCCAGAGTCTCAAGAAAGAGCAGGCTGACTTATCCAAGAGCCTCGCGCAGAAGCCCGAGGGCGACGAGCTCCGCAAGCTCAACGTCAGGCGAAACGATATCCGCAGCGAGCTCGGCGCCCTTAAGGAGCGCCGCACGATGCTCCTGGCCGAGAAGCGGAAGCAGGAGGGCGTGGAGCTCTAGGGTTGCCTTGGGTTGCGGTTCCTGGTGGCGGTGACTGGCCTCCTTTGACTGACTGACCCACTGACGCTTGTCGCTCGTGGTGGTGACGCCACATTTTGTCCTTCTGACTTCGCAGTGGGATCCGAGAGATCATCAATGAGCCAGGCCTGCTGCCGCTGCTACCATTTGTAAATGAAGTTTGTATTTCTCTCTTTGCTATTATTTATTGTCTTTCTTTGTGCTCCTACAAAATCGTTGGTTTGTTTGTGCGAGTGTCACTAACTCTGCAGTCAGCCACCGCGTGGTATCATCATCATCGAATCCCCAGGCAGCGTTACCATCTCACCGCTCAACGCGCGTCATGTTGAGCGACGAGCAGAGCGTGGCGATCGAGTCCTCGAGCGCGTGGTCGAGCACGAACGTGACGTTCGAGAAGTAGGAGCTCACGTTGAGCACCTGCGTGTCCGTGGCGAAGCCGGACATGGCCGCCACGACACCCGTCTCCTCAAAGCCCACCGTGCGGCCGCTCAGCTTGATCGCGCGCCAGCGGTCCGGTGACACGATGATCGAGTCGTCCTGGAAGGATGACAGGCAGTGCTGCATACATACAAACACATACAGACAAGTACGGAGTCAGTCAGCCAATCAATGCACCACATGATGAGTCCAAATGCCTACTTTACCTCTGTGACGATTAGACTGATCTCCTCTGCAGTCTCGCAGTAGCTCCAGAACGACACGCCGCTCTCACTGAGCTCTTCGGTCGCTTCGTCACCTCTGGATAATGGAGATGCGTACGAGAGCAGCACGAGTTGCGTGAGTCCAAAGGCGCTCTCTCGGATTGCGTCCTTGCGCAGCCGCACGAGCACGAGCGACTCGGGGTACACGACGAGGTACTGACCCGAGTCCACGACCGACGGGGATGCCAACGACGCCTCTGAGTCTTCGTCAGCGTAATCCTTCGCACTCGCTCGGTCTTCCTCATCGGCTGAAAACTCGCCCTGGCGGTCGTGACGGGCCTGCTCGGCGTCCTTGGCCTGTATTAGTACAAAATTCCAGGTGTTAGCGATTTCGTATGTTACTGTATTGGTAGGTTCTGTCTGAGGCTATAGCGATACCGATCGCACCTCCTTCAGGCCGTGGACGCCTCGCGAGAGCTTGGACTGCAGACACGAGATCGCGGCATCCAGCGTCGACTCCTGCAGTGAGTTGCGAGCAATACAATGGGGGTGGGTAAGTTAGACTTCTATGTCGTATTTGCCATCGTGTAGCATGAGTTGGGTCATGAAAGCGCACCTGGACGTAGATGATGTCGGTGTCGTACGTGCTCATGTTGAGGATACTGATGTTGTCTTCGGCGAGCAGCTTGGACAGAAAGCTCACGACGCCCGGGAACTCGGCCACCATTGGGCCCAAGTGGATCTGAATGGCGCGCCACGGCTGCGGCGCCACCGTGATGAGCTCCTCCATGCCCTGCGTTCATACGAGTCACACAACGTATCGTCAGCATTGCGCTTAATGACGCATTGCATTCTCCAACATAATACACACAACGCACCGCTCGCTTGAAGACCTCGACACCATTGGGGTCCATGAAGAGCGTCGTGCCATCCTTGTCGCTCACGACCGAGAAAATCTCGGCCTGCACGGAACGGCAGACGTGCGCTGGCGTCTGCGCCTGCTGTGCGCATGTGCCCTCGTTCTCATCAAAGCTGCACCCGCCATAGAGCAGCAGGCTGTTCACGAGCACATATAACAAACGTATTGTAAGCTGTGCACCCATATGTAATGCACGCACAGCGCACATACAACTCACTTGAGCAGCGGCCAGCTGCACTGGCGGATGTGCTTGGTCGGGATGAACACCACGCTGAGCTGTCCTGCACCAGACAGTTTGCCGTGAGCTCACGCTATACGAGAGCACACGCAACAACACCACAGGCAAATATATAACGCACCTTGCAGCAGCGTCGCGTGGAAGTTGGAGGTCGTGACGATGTCCATCGTGGGCAAAGAGCAAGAGTGAGAGAGAGCCCTGTCTGTCCTGCCTGTCTGTCTGCCGATCTGCCTGCTGGTCGCGTCAGTCTGCAAGTGCGTTGCGTTGCGTGGTGCTTCAGGATGAATGAGTGACTGCAACGCTGCGACTCAAAGTGGCCACACAACGCGAGGTTGCGCGAAGGTCGCCCATCGCTGCGGACTAGAACGTCACACGTTCGAGAACGCCATTATTCTTCAACAGCGCATACAAAAGCAAATCTTAAAATTACTGTAGCTTTGACCGAAACCACGAGCCGCTTTCGATGGTGCACTGCGGCTTCTGCACAGCTTTTCCATTTTACCATCACAACTCGGGCACATCCGGACGCCTAGCTTTCACGCAAGGGTAGAGCGGTTCATGCACAGCCCCCAAGGTATCTTTTGGGGGCCCTGCTGGTGTAGATCGACGTTAGTGTCGTTGCTACCTGAAAGCGCGAAAATCAATAAGCCAAGCCGTTCGAAGGCAGCAAGGATAATACTTTTCCGTAACTGCCCACTGATAGTTTACGTAGCAATATAAACCTTCTTTGAACTGCTAAAACCTCTACCTATGACAAAACGTGTCTGACCTATGGAGAGTATCCGGAGCGAGAGAAAGGGCGAGAGCAGTGTCCTTGTAGATACGTACCACAGAAGCGACGATGAGCACGGATGCGCTTTGTGTATGTATGTGTGTATGTGGGTTCGCGGGCATACCTGCCGCACTGCATTTGCATGTGTATGCGCATGAGTAGGACAAGTTAATATATTGCGTAAAATACGATTGCGGAAGTTCCCTCTGGGGCGGATCAGTGGTATCTGATGTAAATTGGGAGCTAATAGGATGCGAGTCATGCACATAACGGAAGTTGTTTTCTTTTAAGACTGAAGCGCGAGTTGGCATCATATTCATTGATTTGATACAACGGGTTGCAGTCACAATTCTTTAAAGTACGATTTCGAAGTTGTGACTCCAAACCCCAAACTGTGTCGAGTCGACTCTGAAGTAACACACCCGCGTTCGATGATAAACAGACGCAGATTCAAATGCTAGCAACTTAAGGATGCTGTTTCTGAAAAGATGAATGAGTACTCGACAACTCCATGTATATATCTGTGCGTGTCATCGCAATTGGTACCAGACAGAAACCAGTCTAAATCGTCAAGTTTGGGCTCAAAAGTGAAGCCGAGGAAGGAAGTAGACCATTCCGCTGGAGCTGTGTCAAGCAGAGCTTATCGCTGGCAGTCTCTCACTCACTCACTCACTAGCCGTTGCCGACCTATTCAAGAGCTGCTCTCAACAGTGTGGCACCAAACACACACCATTGGTAAATAACCAAGGAATGACAAGCAAGTCTCACTGTGGCTTCCTTGGACAGAACGACGTATTGTATGTTTATCAAAGCAAAACTTCCTCGTCCAGTTCAAGCCCAAGCTGGAAGCTGCACATTCAGCATGCCCTGCGTGTAGAATACATTGCAGACTTCCCCTTTCTCTCCAGCGTCAAACATGTAGATTCGAAAAAGGACACGTCGCGCTTCTTCGCGTGGCGGTTTGCCACCTCTCCTGTCGGCTGTGAAGGGAGCGGCTCCCGATTTTGAGGCTTTTTCTTGAGCAGGTCCATGGCCTTTCTCCAGCCATACTTGTTGTTCCGGCCCCAGCAGCTGGCTGCAAGTGCTCTCTCCAACCACAGCAGCGAAACCAACTGCCCCCGATGGGGCCATACGAGTGGATGGTTAAGCGATCCAGTGCGAGCTCCAGCATCTGATATGAACTTGTACACATACACATGAACCACGCAGTCAGAGTCGCTTTCTTGCGTGTGTGTGCGTTTGCTGCTTGCATTTTGCGCAAGTATGGCTTGAACACCTTGTTGGAAATCGGGTAGAACAACACTCACCACATGAGCCCAAAATAAAAACCGAAAAGATAGCTGTTTGGGCTCGGCGACCCACACGATACAAACGCCAAGTGAAAGCGAAGAACGCCATTGTGTACACAGACACGACCCAAGAGCTTAGCAAATTAACACAAAACCAGTAAATTGAAGTTGAATCAATAAAATTCAGCAACAAATTGAGTGTTATGCCTTCACAAGCAAGTTCCAAGTTCTCATCAGAGGCCGAAAGCAAAAGAAAAATCCTCAAGCGATAGCTGTCGTAGCTTGCACACGAAGCGACACAGTGGTGCCGCGTTGTGTGCAGTTTGCCAGTCGTCTGAGGATGTATCGCTCGAGGTGGTGGTGCCTACAGGTTACGTACGCACGCGGTTGCTCGCTCACCTTCACAGAACTGCGCAGTCCGATCACTGAAGTGCACACACTTGTCAACGTTTGATACAGTTGAAGAACTGCAGATCTTAAGCTCATGGGCCCCAGTTTACGTTTCTGGCAGTGAATGAATGGAAGTGAAATGACAGAGATACCTTGATTGTATTGCGTCTCAGTAATGTACTCGTGGAGCTTGATGTTGCAACTGATGTCTCCTTTGCCTACGATTTGTCTGATGCTACATTACAAAACATTGTGCATCGCGAGATACGATTGACTGAATGTGAGGCTATTTGATGCGTTGGTGCATCATTACTAGTCAGAAGTCGAAAAACTCTTGCCGAATCCCAGTGATGTGATGTATCGGGCGACTTTATTCCCTTTATACTTCTCTTGACATTTGTGTCAACAAGTAGGTGCACATTCCTACGCGAGCTTTTGCTGCCGCTCCGTGCCAAAACATGTACTAGTACGCACCTGAGCGCAACCCACGTTTTTTGAGATCATAGCGTGAGTTACATCCCAGTGAATGAAAGCAATTTGACAAGTGATATATATATATATTATAACGAAGCGAACAACGCTCTCTACTTATTTCGGTCGCCCGAATCCTGCTTTACCGCCATGCGTGTCGGCTGTGAAGGTCGCCAAGTCTCAGTTCTCTCAAAGACCTCCTAAAAGGCCACGTGAAGGCGTCGGGACCAGTACGGGTCAGAGCCGGGTCCGAGTTCATGGCCTTTCTATGTCAATGCGCACTTTTGGCTGAGATAGCTACAAAAACCGGATGATGGGCGACTTGTGCACAGTCAGCATTTCAAAATGCCTTGTTGGTCACTTTGCGAAGAGCTTTTGCTGGTTGGGTGGGCTGCAGCTTTTCACGTGACGACAAAGCTGATCGCGACTTCAGCATGTACTCAGATTAGAGGTTTACCACACGCTTCGATTGTGGGGCATAGTACGTATCGCTCGTCAGCATACACGCCTGTGTATCGCTAGTAGCAAGTGGTGCACTCCAACGAAAGGGCGCAAGAAGCGAGTTAAAGTATGGCTACTCAACCACCACGGCCACTTCAACACCAGGTCGCTCCTGATTGGTCGAACGATTTTTATGAAACGCGAGCAGGCCCGTCTCTTCCGCTACACACACACACAAAATAAGCGCAAACAAACAAACAGCAAACCACGTGAGCCCAAACCTGCTTGCAAGCTGAATCTTTTTGCGGACTTTTCTCGCACACCCGTGCGTTCTATGCACGATTGGTTGCCCAAAACAAGAAGAGAGAAGATATCCGTTTGGGCTCCGGGAGGCTCGGCGACCCACACGATACAAACGCCAAGTGAAAGCCCAACTCGCATAAATCAACGCTAAAGTGAGCTTGAAGAGCCATCAACACGTGCATTCGTTGCATGTCAACCCGCAAGGGAGGTGGACCTCCCACATACAAGTGGGTAGGGCTTGCTTTTCCAAACAAGTCGAGAAGCTAACAACTGCACATACGCAAGCCACTCTCGCCACGAAACTTGTTGGCTCTGGCCTCCAGCCAGCCAGCGCTTCGCTCTCACAATGCTCACTCTCGAATTTGCCTCGCTGCACTCAAGTCCGACCGATCTCCTCGCTTCCCCCAGGACCTCGACTCTAGTCTCCCGCCAAGCCTTCAGCAGAATGAAGGACCAGGCCGCGCTGCTGCGCTCCGAGGCCGAGGCCGACGTGCCGGCGGTCTACAAGTCGCTCAACTTCAAGAGCATTCAGGACCCGTACTCGCACCGCGACGACGACGACCTCGCGAGCCGCTACTCGACCATCCGCGCTGACACGCTCGACAACATGCTGGCTGGCGGGCTCGAGCGCTTCTACAAGAAGTATGAGCACCTGTCGCGCAAGATAAACCTGCAGCTGCCGACGCCCGAGGTGCGCTTCGAGAACCTCTCGTTCTCGGCCGAGGTGCCGCTGCCCAAGACGGCGAGCAGCCAGGGCACCGTGGGCTCGTACCTTGAGAAGGTGGCCATGCCCTGGCGCAAGCAACCGACGATGCACAAGGACGTGCTCCACCCGATGAGCGGCATCATCAAATCTGGCTCCATGACGTTGATCCTCGCCAACCCGGGCGCGGGCAAGTCGACGTTTCTCAAGGCGCTCGCCGGCAAGCTCCAGAGCAACAGCAAGACCAAGGTCGGTGGCGAGATCCTCTACTCTGGACTACGCGCCGACCAGATCGATCTCATCAAGCTCGCGGGGCTCGTGGATCAGACGGACAACCACATCCCGACGCTCACGGTGCGCGAGACGTTCAAGTTCGCCGACTTGTGCATGAACGGCCTGCCGCAGGACCAACCGCAAGAGATGCGCGACATCGCGGCGCTGCGCACGGAGCTCTTCATCCAGATCCTGGGACTGAACAACTGCGCCGACACGGTGGTTGGTGACGCATTGCTGCGAGGCGTAAGTGGTGGCGAGCGCAAGCGTGTGACCATCGGCGAGATGCTCGTGGGCGGCCAAAGCTTGTTCTTGTGTGACGAGATCTCCACGGGACTCGACAGCGCGGCTACATACGACATCGTGGCGTCGCTGCGCAGCTGGTGCCGCACGCTCGGCGGCTCGTCGGT
Organism: Globisporangium iwayamae; assembly: GCA_023336215.1. NCBI lineage: Eukaryota > Oomycota > Peronosporomycetes > Pythiales > Pythiaceae > Globisporangium > Globisporangium iwayamae. Next base: position 4,413 of record JAADWP010000094.1, on the reverse strand, counting down.
CGTCGCGCTGCTGCAGCCGACCCCTGAGGTCGTGGAGCTCTTCGATGACATCCTCATGATCAACGAGGGCCATCTGATCTACCATGGCCCGCGCACGGAGATCTTGTCGTACTTCCAGGAGCGCGGCTTCACGTGTCCGCCGCGCACGGACCCGGCCGACTTCCTCATCGAGGTCACGTCCGGTCGCGGTCGCAAGTACTCGAATGGGACGATCGAGATCGTCAAGCTGCCCATCTCGCCCGAAGACTTCAGCACGCTCTTCTATCAGTCGAGCATCTACAAGGTCACGCACGACGCGCTCTACAAGGCCTTCGACGAGAACGAGTTCGCGAACGCCGACGATTTCAAAAAGGCCAAGAGTGTCGCCAGCTTGGCCCGCACGAAGGAACAGTCCGAGTTCGGACTGGCGTTCATGCCCAGCACGGTGCTGCTCTTCAACCGGCAGAAGACTATCTGGCTGCGCGATCGCGCGCTGCTCTGGGGCAAGCTCATCGAAGCGCTCATCGTGGGCCTCGTGCTAGGCGTGTTGTACTTCAACTGCGACCCCAAGTACTACCTGCGCATGATGTTCTTCAGCATCGCCGTGTTCCAGCGCCAGGCGTGGCAGCAGATCACGATCTCCTTCCAGCTACGCCAGGTGTTCTACAAGCAGCGCTCACGCAACTTCTTCCGCACCATGTCGTACGCGATCGCCGAGAGCATCGTGCAGGTGCCTGTGAACCTCTCGGTTGCGCTCATCCTCGGCACGTTCTTCTACTTCATGAGTGGGTTGACACGCACGTTCGAGAGGTACATCGTGTATTTACTCATCCTCGTGTGCTTCCAGCACGCCATCGGTGCATACATGACGTTGCTGAGCTCCATCTCCCCTCGCATTACGATCGGCCAGGCGCTTGCGGGCATCTCCGTGAGCTTCTTCCTGCTCTTTTCCGGCAATATCATCCTCGCAGACCTCATCCCGGACTACTGGATCTGGGTGTACTGGTTCAACCCAGTTTCATGGGCGCTGCGCAGCGTCATGCTCTCCGAGTTTACGGGCGACCGCTACACGTCAGTAAAGGGTCATGAAAAGCTCTTGAGCTTCTCAATTACGCAGGGCAGCGGGTACCTCTGGTTCGGCATCGCCGTGTTGCTCTGCTACTACTTCTTGTTCACAACGCTCAACGCCCTCGCGCTCCACTACATTCGCTACGAGCGCCACATGGGCGTGACCGGCAAAGCTACCAAGACCGACGCTGATGAAGAGCCCGCAAGCGTATATGTGGAGGTCAAGACCCCTGGTGGCAGCATCGCGACTACAACGGCGCCCGTTGCTGAGCTTGTCAAGGGCGGCGGTCTGCCGTTCGTGCCCGCCACGCTCTGCATCAAAGACCTCGAGTACTTCGTCACGCTCCCATCGGGCGAGGAGAAGCAGCTGTTGCGTGGCATCACTGCACACTTTGAACCTGGTCGCCTGGTGGCGCTCATGGGGGCCACAGGTGCCGGCAAGACGACGCTCATGGACGTGATCGCCGGCCGCAAGACGGGTGGCCGCATCATCGGTGACATCATCGTGAACGGCGAGCTCAAGAACCCGGCCAACTTCAGCCGCATCACCGCCTACTGCGAGCAAATGGACATCCACTCGGAGGCCGCGACGATCTACGAGGCACTCGTGTTCTCGGCGAACCTGCGTCTGCCGCCCAACTTCACGTACGACGAGCGCATGAACCTCGTGACGGAGACGCTCGACCTGCTGGAGCTCACGATGATCTCAAACGAGCTCATCGTGAATCTGTCGGTGGAGCAGAAGAAGCGCGTGACGATCGGCGTGGAGGTCGTGTCAAACCCGAGCATCCTGTTCCTGGACGAACCCACGAGCGGCCTCGACGCGCGTTCGGCGCAGATCGTGATGCGCGGCGTGCAGTCCATCTCGCGCACGGGGCGCACGGTGCTCTGTACGATTCACCAGCCGAGCATCTCGATCTTCGAGCTCTTCGACGCGCTGCTACTGCTCCAGGCCGGCGGGTACACGGCGTACTTTGGCGACCTCGGCCGCGACTCGGTCACGATGCTCGAGTACTTCGCGACGATCCCAGGCACCGAGGAGATCCGTCCGCAGTACAACCCAGCGACGTACATGCTCGAGGTCATCGGTGCCGGCATCGGCCGTGACGTCAAGGACTACTCAGTCGAGTACGCCAACAGCTCGCTGAACAGAGAGAACCGCGCGCGCACGCTGGCGCTCTGTGACCCGCCGGCCGAGTTCGTACGCTTCTCGACCATGAACTTCTCGCCCATCGCCACGGGCTTCGCCAACCAGATGCGCCACCTGGCGACCAAGCAGCGCCTGACGTACTGGCGCAACCCGCAGTACAACTTCATGCGCATCTTCCTCTTCCCGCTCTTCGCCGTGATCTTCGGCACGACGTTCTACCAGCTCGAGACGAACTCGTTGAAGAAGATCAACTCGCACATCGGCCTGATCTACAACAGCATGGACTTCATCGGCGTCATCAACCTCATGACCGTGCTCGAGATCACGTGCGCCGAGCGCGCCGTGTTCTACCGCGAGCGCATGTCCAACTACTACGGCCCACTGCCCTACAGCCTCTCGCTCTTCTTCGCCGAGATCCCGTACCTCATCGTCGTCATCATGCTCTTCGTTGTGATCGAGTACTGGCTCGTGGGCTGGAGCCACGCCGCCGGCGACTTCTTCTTCTTCCTCTTCGTCTTCTACTTGTACACGTCCGTGTGCACGTACGTGGGCCAATGGATGTCGGCGCTCATGCCGAACACCAAGGTGGCCAACGTGGCCGTGGGCGCTCTCTCGTGCCTCTTCAACCTCTTCAGCGGCTACCTGCTGCCGCGGCCGCAGATGAAGAGCTGGTACAAGTGGATCACGTACATTATGCCGTCGAGCTACTCGCTCGCAGCGCTCGTGGGCGGGCTCTTTGGTGAGAGCAACATCATGGTGCCGATCACCACGGGCAACGTGACGGTGTCGAAATCCGTGTCCAAATACATCGAGGAGGAGTACGACTTCCGCCCGGACTCCAAGTACAACTTCATGGTCGGCCTTATCGTCTTCTGGTTCGTCATCCAGCTCGCGATCTACCTGACGCTCAAGTTCGTGAGCCATCTCAAGAGATAGGCGCGAGCAAGCGTGTTAGTGGCTTGCGAATTAGTGAGCGAGTGAGTGAGCGACTGTATTTTCTTCCTGGCTTTTGCTTTGCGTACGTGCACACCTCCATCCCGATAACTAATGGATGCAAGTCTTCATTTGAATCAACGCCTATGGGTATGTGTGCTGTTGACGTTGTGAAATACGCTGACTGATTTGCAGCTCGTGACCTTCACACCTGGAGTTACATACTAGTAAAAGGGCTCGCTACGCTGTCGGGCTCTCTAATGTGAGGACTGGGGCCATGCATTCGTGTCGACAGGACATGGAGCTCAGAGACTCAAAAGTGTGCAAACCCGTCGCTATATTCAAGCCTCTTTGGGACCCCCAGACCGCGAGCGACGCGCGAAAGCAATCGCCTACCCGACTCAGGGACAATATGCAGCCTGGCGAGACGAATTCAAAGTCCTGCGGTCGTCATCGAGGTCGTGGAGGTCGCCTATTGTGCTCCGCACTTGAGCGGCTTTGGCCACTTGGAAGCATTTGCATCGCTGGATTTTACTATGCTCACATTGAAAATCAAGGTGGAATATTGTGGCTGGGGCTCGATGTCCATGACAGCATGCAGCAACTTCTTCAAAGTATCATTGATGATACAAGCTCGTTCGTGATCCGGGTATATCGTAAAATCGGGTGTCCGGTGGATGTGGTGGGGAGGAGATCGTGCTTTGTCGTCCGTGGCAATACAGGCAGTCGACAGTCATCGGACCCACCATGTATCTGTCTGCCTGTTTGTCTGTCGTTACACGCCCCTAGAGAACCTTGGACGCGGTCTCGACGAGCTTCTTCAACATAGGCTGCCGATCACCGTGAAGGCCTCGGCGAAGAGCGGGAAGCCGCAGTAGAAGCTCACATTGAGGCACTTGATCGACTGCATGTACTCGAAGCGGATGTCTGCCTTGGGATGCGGCACGAGCAGCGGCATGGTGTTCATGATCGTGCGGATGTCAAGTCTGGCAGTTCATCAATAGAAAGATCTCAACAAAATAAATAAAGCGCCGGAAAATGACTACCTCCTTTCGCGCATATATGCTGCAGCAGGAGATATTAAATTTTGCAGGTGGCGTACTATTGAGCGATTCGCTTGTTACCTTGTGAGCTACAGACAGCCCCCCCCATTACCGGAAAACCGCCCGAATACCATACCCTCTCATTTTTGATTTATCAAGAGTTCAATCATTTTTGACCGGTTCTAAAATTCAATCAATTTCTCCAGTTTTATAATTGGCGTGTGCGCTATTGCTCACGCT
>JAADWP010000939.1:0-12736 GCA_023336215.1 Globisporangium iwayamae | reverse complement strand
CCCACAATATCGACAGCCGCAACGGCAAGAATCCAAGAATAATAATAAGCAACAGCCGAAGGAGCTGTGTGATATCTTAGTCATAGCCGAGAAGGTATAGGTTGTGTTAAAGGTAATATACAGCCAACTTTCAACTGATCTAAACGTCACAGAAAGGAAAAATGACAGGCGACGGCGCACAGGCGACGCGCCTCGAGAGCCTCTTCCTGCTCGTACGAGGTGCGCTGCCGTCAGCGCTTTCGCTATCTGTATAGTTTGTGTGTGCATAGAGCTCTTAACTGTGATGGCTGTGTGTGTGTGTGTATTGCAGAGGGCAGCAGCGCGCAGATCCGTGAGAATGCGGCCGAGCAGCTAGGCGAAGTGGCGATCCAGTCGCCCGCCTACTGCCACGCGATCGTGCAGCAGGTGCGTAACACGGCATGCGCTTGTATGAGCAGCTGTGCTAATGTGTGTAACTATTGCATGCGTATGTGTGCTCGCAGGTGCGGCTGCTGGTAATCGACCCCGAGTGGGACGTGCGCGTCGCCGCATCCAAGTGCCTCGAGGTCATCGCGCGGTCACTTCGAAGCGAGCGCTCACGTCTCGGGCAGGCTTTCGCCTCTGTTTCGTGTACGTATGCAACTAGGTGATGCATTGCTATGGGCTTTTGTGGACTAATGCGAATCGCTGGTTGCGGTGCTTTAGTCAGCGGTCGTGACGCGTCCTGCCTGGCGCTCAACTTCCAGAGTGTGAACATCGCCAAGGTGGTGGCGGAAGGCGCACCGCTGCTGCGCAGTGGTGGCGAAGTGAGTGGTTATGACGTATGCAGTGGCTCACTATTGGTGGTGGTGGTGGTCAAACTCATGTGGATGTACTGTGTCGCTTGCCTTGGTTTGACTGTATCAGGAGTACCAGTATGAAACGAACATGAGCCCGGAGCAGCGTCAGGTGCAGGCCATCAGACAGCGAAGGCTGCTGCTGCGGCGCATCAGCGGCTCCTCCGACGCGATTTGGACCACTCGCGAGGACTCGTTCGCCAAGCAGATGCTGCCCAAACTCAACACAGATCGTACGTACGAGCTTGCTACTGATTGATGCCTACTCTGTGAAGAGAGCCTAATAGCCCTGTCCTTGTGCCCAGATGTGAAGGACATCGTGGACGACATCGAACAAGGTGAACAAGACGTAGCAGCCAACGAAGAGCTCGCAGAGAAAACGCGAAATGGTGTCAAGCGGAAGCGCGCGGGCGATCTGCTCAACATATCTCAGTCACGACAGCACCAGCCAAAAGCTCCGGTTACAGACACAGAGGCCACCATTGGCGCCACAAAGAAGATTAAGACCGAACAACAGTCTGCTGTCAGTCCGCACGCCTTCAGTGACGATGAGAGCGACTCACAGCTGCAGATCACTGCGAGCCTCGTGGCAGACCTCTTTGAGAGCGTCTTTGACTCCAAGTGGGAAGTGCGCCACGGCGCTTTACTAGCGCTGCGTCAGATGTTCTTGTCGTCGCAGCTCATCCAGTCGCTCGCATCATCCGCCAGTAGTCGCTCAGACTCGTTGGCAACAGCAACAACAGAGAAATGGCTCGAAGAGTGTCTCGTGCGCTGCATCTGTGTGCTGGCGCTCGACCAGTTTGTCGACTACTCGGCCGACGGCTCCGTGTCGCCCGTGCGCGAGGTGTGCGCGCAGGTCTTTGGCATCCTACTGGGCAATCTGAAGAGCAACGAGCAGGGGCTATTGGTGGAATACCTTGAGATACTGCGCACACTCTTCACCGGCACCACGTGGCACGCTTGTCACGGCGCATTGCTGGGGCTCAAGTACCTCGTGTTGGCTCACAAAGTCCATGCGCCGACGCTCCTCCCGCTCTTCTATGTGGACGTGCTAGATGCGTTTGAGAAACGCCAGGAAGAAGAGGAAGTGATGGTGCTCGCGGCCGAGATGTTCGAGGATTTCACGCTTTTCCTGGGCCAAACGCCGCAGAATCAGCTCCAGAAGACCGCGAAGCTGCTCTGGAAGGCACTGACAGAGCACACCGCCTCTGGACTCGTTCCCGCCTGCGTCATTCGAGCATTGAGTGCCTGGTACAGCCATCCGTCACTGCGTGCAATGCTCGATAAAGACGCAGAGCTGGCGAAGCTCACGAGATCGAGTCTGCATCACGTGGTGCCGCTGCTGCACCAGCCCATTCGAGCTGTGCGCCTGTCGGTCGTCGTGTGCGCTGCGGCAATGTTCCAAGAAGGCAATAACGACACGGAAGCCTCAGCATTGACGGACGCCGCCTTTGAGCGCTATTTACTACCGCATCTGCTGCTACAGCTGTTGAAAGAGAAGGACGTGGACGTGCAAGCGAAGCTTCTGGAAGCATGGAAGAAAGCGGTGCAGTCGTGTAGCGACCGACATGCGTTAGCGGCGGCCATTTCGATGGGTTTGTCTAGTTGGATCGATCTGCTCTGGTCCATGACAGACATGAAGCTCCTGGATGCCGAGTACCAGGCTCGTCCGTCAATGGACAGTGCGTCTATCGGTGGGGAGGCGGCAATGCCGGCCACTGATCCTGAAGTCAGTTCTGCGTCCCGCGTTGCGTTCGCTGATGCGATTGGGTATCTGGCAACCCACGTGCCGCTCAACACGCCTGCAAGTGATACAATCATCCAGAAGCTCAACGGAAGCCTGCGGTCGGCGTCTGGAGAGCGCCAGTGTGGGGCGTTGCTGACGATCTCTCGATGGGCGTTCTACGAGAAGAACCAGCTAAAAGAAACTGGTGGCGCCGTGACTGAGCGACTGCTGACGTTGCAGAAAGCCCTCGGACCTGCTCTCGATTCGCTCGCACAGCACGACTGGGTGCTTCAGTTGGGCGACAACTCGGCTACGACATTTTACTCAGAGCAGCGCGGACTTCTGAACCGAATTACGATAATGGAGACACGAATCATTGAGGTCTTCACTGCGAATGGCGTCATGACGTGTCACCCAACAACTACAGCAGAAGCAGTAGCCTCAGCTGCGGACGTGTCCCGTCAAATTGCAGAGAACGTCGCGTCATTCCCGTACAATGCACTAGCCACTCGTCCTGAAGCGTTTGAGCTCGTGCATTTCAAACGCCAGGACTTGTTTCTTGTGGACGAGACGCTCCAACAGAGTTTTTCGCGCTTTTACCACCGCGTGCAGGGCCTCGGCAGCTGCGCTTTCAGCAATTTGTTGACCATTCCGCCCAAGAAGAGCGGCTTTCTGGTGAAAGCGCTCATGGAGTCGATCAAACAGGAGGAGAACGCGGACTTCCAGCGACTGGCGGCACAATCTATGGCGAATTTTGTGGTCACCCAGGCTCAAATTCAGCGGAAATGCGTCGCGAAGATCCTCTCGAACCTCTGCAACAGCGCTGTGGTGCTCGCGTTTGCCCAAAATGATCAGGATAAGGAGACATTGAGCGACAATATACCAGCCCACAGCGCTACAGAAGGTCAATCGCTGCCGTCAGAGGTGCTTCGGAAGGCCAACGTGCGCGTCAGAGGTGCCGAAAACGCGTTGCGGACGATTTGTGACGTCGCAGGCAGACACATTTTCACAATATGCCCATCTTTAAACGACATTGTGTCCAAGAGTTGGATATCTTCAATCAAGGAGGACCAAATCGTCCAACAATGCAGCCACCTGGTGAGTGTTCTGGTCCCAAGTGTTCACCATGAAGCGTTCTCTCAGTGTTTGGAGTGGCTGCGAGGACTGGCGACGCTGGTCACACAGCCATTCCAGGTTGTCCACACGCGCGCGACAGTCGCACATGCGATCGCGACCATCTGTTGCCACGCAAGAACCCACCAGGAGAGCGCCATGCTGCTCGTGTACCGGTACGTCTTCGCTGCCTTCACCCAAAGCACAAGTGGCTTAACTGAAGGATCCGAAGCGCTCCTGGGCGCCACGCTAGTGCTCCACCACCTCGTGAACGCGCTGTCTGTCGAGCTCACACCCTACCTCCCAAGCCTCGTGCACTTTTCGATGAAGACCATGAGTTCCCAGAATGCCGAGGTCCGGTCGCTGGCTACACGCGCGTTCGCAGACCTCGTGCCTCTCGTCCCCTTGCAGATGGATCTTCAGGAAACCTCCTCCAGTGGTGACAGCGCGAGCGTCACGAGTGGTGCTCTGAAGGACATTGTCGGTCAGAACCAGGTTTCGCGGGCGTTTCTGGAGAATCTGCTGAAGGGAAAGGCCGTGAAGCACGTGGATGTCGGCGGATATCTCGCTGATGGCGTTGCGCTGCGTACCTATCAGCAACATGGCGTGGACTGGTTGTCGTTTCTGGTCGAAAACAACCTGCACGGTATCTTGGCGGACGACATGGGGCTGGGAAAGACGCTGGTAAACGCCCACGCGCATATCGCCCATTCAATTCACCAAAGATAGTACTTACTCGTACAAACCACTAATCGATTTGTTTTTCTGTGTAGGAAACGCTCACGGCTATTGCTGTTTCGCTGGGTCACAATGACGATGCGGAGGGTACAAGAAGCAGCCCAGTGTGCCTGGTCGTGTGTCCGCTAGTGGTGACGCATCACTGGATCTCGGAGGCTCACAAGTGCTTGCCTGAGGTCTTCACAACCGTTGTTGACTACTCGGGGTCATCCGCAGATCGCAAGACTGTTCAGAAAGAGCTCTTGAAGCCGTCAAAGACTGGTGGCCCAACGCTCATTGTGACGACCTACGCCGTGCTCCGGAGCGACATTGAGCTCCTCAAGATCACCGAGTACGCGTTCGTGGTGCTTGATGAGGCGCATCTGATCCGAAACCCGACGACATCGCTCTTCCGTGCCGTTCAGCAGCTCAAGGCGATCCACCGAGTGGCGCTAAGTGGCACGCCGCTGCAGAACAACGTGGCCGACCTCTGGTCGCTCTTCGAGTTCCTCATGCCCGGATACCTGGGTGTCTTTGCCTCATTTCGAAGAGAGTACGTGCTGCCGATCTCCAAGTCGCGCGAGCGCAACGCAACCCCAAAGCAGAAGGAAATTGCAGCATTGGCGATTACAAAGCTGCACCGGCGCGTGCTGCCGTTCATCCTGCGGCGCACCAAGAGCCAGGTACTGACGGAGTTGCCGCCCAAGATCATCTCGAACGTGCTCACAAGCATGACGGCGGTCCAGAAGAAGCTTTATGCGTTGGCGTTAGGCGGTTCTGATATTTCTGATGGGAAAGACAAGCCTGCGATGGCGAATGTGCTGACGAACCTGCACCTGCTGCGCAAGATCTGCGTGCACCCTGCGCTGGTGGCGAGTGAGCGCGTTTCCCAACAGCTGAGTGTCAAGGAGAAGAAATTCGCGATGGACTGGCGTAGCTCGGGGAAAATGGTCGCGCTCCACGATCTGCTGGTCGAGTCGTGCAACATTGGTGGTCGTGATGAGTCAGGGTCAGCTGCTAAAGATGACGAGATCCGTCTCCGCGTCTCGTCTGAGCACCGCTGTCTGGTCTTCGGCCACCTGAAGGAGACACTCGACGTGGTTGAGCAAATGTTCAAGCAGGTGCTGTCCAGTGTCACGTACCGGCGTCTGGACGGCCGCACGCCGACGCACAGACGCGTGGAGATCGTCCAACAGTTCAACGACGACCCGTCCATCGACGTGCTGCTGCTCACGACTTCGGTCGGCGGCCTAGGACTCACGCTCACAGGCGCCGATACAGTCGTCTTCATGGAGCACTCGTGGAACCCGTTCGTGGACCTGCAGGCCATGGATCGCGCGCACCGCATTGGCCAGAGACGGACCGTGCGCGTCTTCCGCCTTATTGTGCAGGAATCGCTGGAGGAGCACATCATGGATCTGCAGGCCTTCAAGGAGCGCGTGGCGACGACGGTCGTGACCACGAACGACGCGCAGACGAGCATGAACGCCAACACGACCCAGGTGCTGAGTCTGTTGCAGAGCTCTTCTTCCTCGGCCAGTGCTGTGAAGACCAAGGCAACTGCTGCTGGGAAGAAGAAAGACTCGGGAGCAGTGGCGGCCTACCTTCCAGCGGGGGCGCAGGAGCTCCTGGGACAACTGGGCGAGCTCTGGGACGAAGACCAATACACGTCCTTGTCGTTTCCAGATGTGGGTGAGTAGAGAGACTTAATAGACAAACAAGAATGCAAACTTGTAGATGAAAGAGCTCTATTCAGTGTGTGAGTGTCTTCAGCCAGCTGGGAGGATCTCCAACGCGATGACTAGGATCCCAGGCTTATGCGGCATCGAGCAGGTTCTCGACGTCGAGCTGCAGGATATCGGCGTCGCAGCCAAGGATGGACGAGACGTTAGGCAGCGTGCGGCCGCGGTCGCCGTGCACGAACTCCTTGACGTACGTGCCGGCGGATGTCGTGAGGCGCAGTAGCGCGTAGTGCTTGTTGAGCACCTCGCATTTGGCCGCGTGGATGACCTTGGGCCGCGTCATGAGCGTGCGCCGGTGCAGCACGCGCACGGGCGTCTCCTGCTGGATCGTCAGGTCCTGGATCGCGTCCAGCTTGGCCACGGCCTCGGGCGTCAGCTCGGCTTCGGACCACACGACGCAGCTGTAGGATTAAGCAAGCATTAACGTTAGTATACTATCTCATGAATGATAGCTTAACAAACCACACGCACCAGTAGGTCTTCTTCTTGGAGTCGGCACCGGCCTGGAGCCCGGCAAAGTACTCCTTGTCCGACACTTTGACCTCGCGGATCTCAACGGCGCCCGTGTTGGCCGCGTTGACCGCACTCTGGATCTGCGCGTACTCGTCTGCGCTCAGATTGGCCTTCTTGGCATCGAGCACCTCGAGGATGAACGGCCGGCCGTTGCCCAGCATGCGCACGTCCACGTCCTCGCGGCCAGCCGTGTGAAACTTGTAGCCCGAGCCTCGGAAGAACGGCAGTGCGATGTCGCCGATCGCCTCCTCCACAGACGACTCGCCCATTCGCACACCCTCGAGCACCCACGGCGTCTGGCTCAGCCCACGCTTGAACTTGAGGTACCGGCCCTGCAGGTACACAGGGTCACGTTCCAGCGTCGCGGTGGCGGTTGGCCCAGTCGCGAGCAGCTCAGGTGGACACTTGACGGTCTCGGGCATCGCTCGGAGGGCCTCCAGGGCGCGCGTGACGGCGCCAAAGCCGCCCAGCACCGGCTCAGGGCCTCGTCGGCGCTTTCTCGCGTTGTCCAACTGGTCCTGTGAGTATGCAATGGGCGTGTTAGAAACTTTATTGGGGTGATTTACTGGCAGTCAGCCAATTCGAATAGCATCGCATACCTTGATGACGGGGATCTGCTTGATCTCATCGGCGGCTTCCTCGTGCTTGACCTCGAGGGTGATGGCGAAGCTGCTCGCGTTCGTGCACACGGCGTCGTTGAAGCACTTAGCGATAGCGTCTGCGATCAGTAGCTTTAGCAGAATGACAGTGGTTATTCGCGTAAGATGTCAGCAGTCCATAAATGTTGGATAATAGACGAACCAAACAGCAATAGCAACGTACCTTTAGCACTTCCTTGTGATCGAATGGCACTCTCGTGTGGAAACTGGGGATAGTTCTACGCAGGTGCTGGAGCAACGAGTACTCGCGCAGCAACACGACGCTCGGCATCTTGATCTTGAGCGCAAAGGTCGTCGCGTCATAGCCACTGGAAGCACATCAAAACAATGAGTTCAACTCGCTCGTGAGGTGGCTCACATGCCAATAAAAGCAGCAAGTCTGTTTACCTCTCTTGCGCTTGGCGGCTGACGTCTTCGAGCACGTTTCCGCGGAAGCTCTCGCTCAGCACGCCCACACAGCACGAGCAAACTAATACAATGCAACAAGACAAAACGAAGACATGAGCACAGTTAGCCGCAAGTCGCCCGAAGCATCGGCATCTACATATGAGCACAATCACCAATGCGTACCTGTACTCACAGGCGCAGCTAACGCTTCTTCTGCGCTGTCTTTCTTGCAAAACTGCTGCACTGCAGTGACTAGCTCGTCTTCAGGAAGACTACAAGTGTCAAGAGCAACAAAACGAGACACAAAGCAAGTGGTTATAAATGCTGCAATGTCGTCTGGCTACGGAAGGCTGTGCTTGTGTCACGTACGCGTAGATGGCGCTGTCTCCCACGCAGGCGAAGCGCAGGCAGCAGCGCGCGCAGACGCCCAACGCAAGGGCGGTCGCGTAGCTCTCGGCGGAGAGCGCGGACTCGCGGATCGCCACTTGCAGCTCCATGATTTATTAAATTTGTGGCGTCGTCTGCATTCCGTTACCAGCCATATTTTAGAGAGGTTTCGTTCATCTTCCTTTATAGAGGCATATGTGACGTACCGTGCAGATCGTACCCTAAAATGCATGTCAAAGGCGGTGCTATCGAATTCAAGAGGGTTTGGTAGTACCGTGTATACAAGGGTATACAAATACCTTCTCAGATTATGTATCAGACTCAGAGTGCGAACCATTACTCACGTCATTGCTGAATAAGGGTCTGCTACCCATTCCATTTAATGAGTTGCTGAAGGAGGGTGGTTCCCATTCTCGAAGCCCGCCTCGCTCGCCAAATTGGCAGATCGTCAATTGCGAGCATTTCCGCGCAAGATGCCGTCCATTTGCCCCAGGTAACGAACGCCATGTGGCGACCTTCTCCCTGTGTGTATGTGTGTCCTTATGTGTCGTGCGCTCGCGTCCGAAAGGATGGGGGGAGAGAGAAACGAAGAGAAGAGACGGACGGCTGACTGAGCGAGTCGCTTGCTTCATAACTCACAAAACAACAGGTGCGGCGAGTTCGCGGGCGACGACGTGTGCGCAAAGTGCGGCGACAAAGTGGTACGTGATGATAGGCGGGCTTGTTGGTTCCCCCCTTGTGAGAGGTTCTGGGACTGAATTGAGGCTCATTTCGCTCGGCTCTTGACGCGCGTTGCTTCCTTCCTTCGATTACTTGCGCTCGGACAGGTGGCTGCGAAGACGACGACGAACATGTGGAAGACCGCGGCGAACGGCAACGGCACCATCGCGCCGCAGAGCGTCGGCGCCATCCCGACCGCCTTCATCGGCGGCGCGCGGCTGCAGCAGGAGCTCGGGTGCGTAGTGACTGGCTCGATGCGATCAAGCGCTTTCTTTTGTGGTGGATGAATATTAACGGTCTCATGTGTGTTTGTGCGCCCTCGCTTTTAGAACGACCCAAGCCCCGCTGCCCCCGCCTCCACGCAAGGAGAAGGCCACGGCGCTGTATAACTTCATCCCGCAGGTTCGAGCGCATGCATTCGAGAGACCATAGCTACGGCTATCGCTATGTGTGCGTGGTTGTTAACGCGTGTTTTTGGTGACCGCAGGACCCACAAGTGCAGCTTCGTCTGGTCAAGGGCGAGGAGGTCGATGTGATCCGAAAGGTAACACGCGCTTGCTTTTGGACTCATAAACAAATGGCGTATAGTGACGGTACTGACTGTGTTTCTCACTTACAGGACGCGGACGGCTGGTGGTTCATCACGAAGGACGACGAGAAGGGGCTCGTGCCAGGCTCGTATCTGAAACTGCACAACCCCGTGGTTGTGCACGTGCCGGATGCGGCGATGCTCGCAGCGCGCGAGGCGTCGAACCAGCGACTGGCACAGATGTCGTCGCGCTCGTCGATCGGCAGCTCGCGCGGCTCGGACGACTCGGGCGTGGACTACAACTCGTCGCTACGCCTCGACGGGCTCTCGCTGGACGACACGTCCAACCCGCAGGCGCCCAAGGGACCGGCGTCCGTGGACGCGAAGGCCAGCGACACGGATCGCAAGCCCACGGTGCGCAAACTGCGCAAATGCCACGCGTGCCGAGAGACCATTTTGGGCCGCACGAAGACTGCCAAGGGCGAGATCTTCCACGAAATTGTGAGTGGTAGTGCTGTTGTGTGTTCACTGTTTTTTGTTGGATGGCGTTATGGACTCACGTGATATGTTCTTTTGGTAGTGTTTATTGTGTCCTGGATGTCGCGAATCTATCGAGGAAGAGGAGGACTTTACCCTCATCAAGAAGAAGGCGTTCCACGCCGAGTGCGCCAAGGACGTGAAGCACTGCCGTGTGTGCGACAAGGTATGTCCATCGATTCTCTTCACTCTTTTAGTGTTCGCTGGATGTTGTTCTTCACCTTGCGATTATGAACTGTAGGAAATCCTCGGTCGCGTGTACAAGGCGGGTGAAGGCTCGTTCCATCGTCTTTGCATGATCTGCTCGCTGTGCAACCAGCAGGCGGAAGAAGGTGCGTCATTGATATGAAACCTATACGGTTGCAATTTCGCTCACCATTGTCTATGTGGATTTGTGGATGTGTCATCGTGCGAATAGGCTCCAAGTTTGAGAACGAGAAGCTCGTGTGCAAAACGTGTACCGCATTCCAAGGTGAGCGTCAACATATTCATTCGATTCACGATTGTCTGGCTATGTGTACTCATGTAAACTCCCATGTTTAACCTATACGAACAGAGAAAAAAGAGCGCGAAGAGCGCGAAGCTCGGGAGGCAGCGGAGCGCGAGGCGGCGCGAATCAAGGCGGAGAAAGAGGCCGCCGAGGCGGCTGCCCGCGCGTTGCTGGCCAAGAAAGAGCGTGAAGCTGCTGAAGCCGCTGCCCGCGCGAAGAAGGAACAGGAGGAGCGCGAGGAGAAGGCCCGTGCGGAACAGGCTGCTAGGGAAGCGGAGGAAGCACACAAGGCCAAGGAAGCTGCTGAAGCTGCTGAGCGCGCTGCGGCGAGAAACCAGCGCGAAGCCAGCACCACGAGTCTCGACCAGTTTGATCTCGGCCCGTTCTCGGATGGCCAGGAGCGCATGTCCGAGATGTCGGACTTCGGCAGCGACTACTCGTTCATGAACAGCAACCGCGACTCGATGCGTCTCTCGCAGGTGCTCGACCTCGAGTCAATCGACGCGTTCAACAGCGGCGCGCGCAGCAGTCGTGGCTTTGAGCGCCTCTCGACACTTTCGGACATCAGTGCGATGTCTGATCGTGTGTCGGACGCCCGCCACTCGGAGCGCTACGCGCAGATGTCGGTACGCGAAGAGGACGGCGACTACCTGTCGGACGAAGATGGGGAGCAGGAGCTCTGCGGCGGCTGCAACCTTGTGCTCGAAGGTGAAGCTGTTGGCGCACTGAACCGTTACTTCCACTACGAGGTACTGCTGCAAGACGTTGCTGTCTGCTACTTGGTTGTGGAGCGAGTCTGCTAACTGTGTGTACATTCGTGTTATGAACAGTGCTTCAAGTGCAACCACTGCCGCAAGGTCATCGCGGAGGACGATGGCTACGCAGAGAAGGACAACAAAGTACGGCCAGTTATTTACCGCGATTCGAGATGCTTTACCGCTTGCTGACGTCTTTCTCACTCTCACTTATTTCTGCCCTCAGGCGTACCACCAAAACTGCTACCAGGAGAAGTTTGGCAAGCGCTGTTGCCGCTGCACGCAGGTTGATCGTAGTACTTGCTTGCCGCTCACATACCCTTTCAAGTATCCAATATGCTGACATAGTGATTCTCTCTTCTCATTCCCAGACACTGAAAGGCAAGGTGGTCAAGGCCCTCGACAACTTGTACCACCCAGGCTGCTTTGTCTGCTTCAACTGCAGCTCGTCGCTCTCAGGTACGCTGCTCATCTGTTTGTTTGTCATTGCTGGTGGTCTAATCGTATCTAAAGCTGACGTGTGCTGGCTCTTCTTTTTCTATTCTCCAGAGAGTTTCTTTGAGCACGATGGCCAAGCTGTGTGCGCCAAGTGCAAGCACAGCGCCATTACACTCGAGGAGCCTGTCGTTCCGTAAGTGCTCCTGTTGCTTTCTTGCATTGTTTGAGTGATTTGTGTATATGTATGCTGCTAACCAGTGTTGCAACTTCTTTGATTAAACAGGGAGAACCTGACTCCTATCAGCGCTGCCACTGTGGGCTACCAGTTCTCGGCTCAGGACGAGACGCAGCTGACTATGTACCCAGGCGAAGACGTGTCGATCCTTCAGAAAGACGACGACGGCTGGTGGCTCGTGGAGATCAAGAACAAGCGTGGCTACGTGCCCGGCTCGTACTTGGTGGAGCTCCCGCCCAAGCAGAAGATCAAGCCGGCGGTGCCTGGGCTATGCAGCGGATGCAACACGCAAAACCCAGACGTCGCGCGCTTTTGTCGCAGTTGCGGCAATCAGCTCATCGAATAAGTCTGTCGTCGTCGACGAGCGGCAGATTAGAGGGCGGATGGCAAATGCCCAGCGATTGTTTAAAGAGTGTTGAGAGATCGAGAGAGAGAGCGAATCGCCGCCTGCGGGCTGGTGGGTACGGTATGAACGGTAGTGCGTTGCTAACAAGAGGCGCAATAATGTCACGTAACTGTGTGTTTCAAAGTGCGTATGTAGCTAGCTAGCTTTTCCAGGTGTTCACTTGTCGTCAGGCGTCATAAAGGTCTGAAGGCTAGGCGCCAGGTACGTAAAGCAGAGTGTAAGCATGCTCGGCCCAGCAGGTGGCGGAGACGCAGAATTATTATGTTGGCGCCTTTTTCACATGGCGCGGGCGCTGCACTTCTCGAAGGCTGCGAAGTGTGCGCGCCTGTCTCATGATTAACGGGTGCCACTTTGCCACTTGTGACGGTTGAAGTCACCCATTCTCGAGGAGGCGTCAACGAGATCTGATGGAGGCCTTCCAGTTTCCGTCATTGCGCTTTTTGCCTTGAAGACTACGAATCACAACAACAACAACAACAACAACAAGCCAAGATGCTCGCCACACAGACCAGGTCGCTGAAGGCGCTCGCCCCAGTTGGAGCCCGACTCGCAACTCGCGGTGGTGGT
>JAADWP010000938.1:0-12743 GCA_023336215.1 Globisporangium iwayamae | reverse complement strand
CTCGACGTTGCGCTTTCGAACGTCGAGATAAGAATGCTCCCTCCCAACACCACGTCGCACCTTCAGCCACAGGATGCTGGAGTGATCCAGGCGTTCAAGTCAAAAATCCGCGAACTGCAGAACAAGCGTGTGGTCGACAAGTTCGACGAGCTGATCGAGCGAGCCGACGGCAGCAAAGGGGGCATCGAAAGCGACGTGGACAGTCTTTACAACACTGACGTGCTAGAAGCGATGCGGTGGGCGGAGGAGGTGTGGAAGCAAGTTTCAACTGCGTCCATTGCGAACTGCTGGCGCCACACACGTATTCTCGATGAGGAGATGTTTGAGCTCGTCGAACAGATGCAGAGCTGCTGCCTTTAGGCGTCAACTATATGCTCAGTCGCCTACCTTTATTCTTTTATATCTTCATACATTTCGAACCTCTTACATATTATATAAACATCCATATGTTTCCGGGACGGTATTTTGAAGGACGCCTGTACATCCAAACACGGATGCTGGACTTCGTCGTACAGAGCCTCGAGGACTGCCGACTCGGCAACCTTCGCATGTTCAGGACCGCCGAAAATCACACGCTTCTCGAGCGGGTGGGCTTTCGTGAAGCGACGGATGTAGGCGACCGAGACTGACGGGATGTTGGACGTGTTGATGATCCTTGCAGCGTGATCTTTCACGGTAGAATACGGGTTCTCGGTCCACCAACACGCATGATCGCGTAGCTGTATGTCCGACAGGAGCGGAGTCGTCCTTCCCAGGACAGCAGTAGCGAGTTCTGCCCTTTCCAGGACAGCAGCGGCGGGCTCGCCTCAACCGGGAACGCGTCTCGCCCGAGCAGAGCGGGACACGCCTGACGCACGGGCCATGCGCCTCGTCCGAGCAAAGTGGGTCACGCCCAACGCATCGGTCACGCGCTGTATAATAAAGCGGGGCCACACTGTGAGCACGAGGAGGACACCAAAGCTGGGCTTTTATTGTGGGCGTTTGCGGTTTATATTCAAGTTTCGATGAGGAGCCTAGTTTTTATTATTTTATAGGATTAGTCTAATGGGTTTAGGTGGTGATTTAGATAAAGCAACGAAGAATTGAAGCAAAACCTATCATTAGTACTTCTAAAATGAAGGAAATGGGCTCAGTTTTCAAGTCAGAATTTATTCTATGGCTATTTCGTGGTGTAAATCTTGGGTGACTGACTCATTTCGTGGGTGAAACCTTCCTCGACTGGGCTTCTGTTGCATCAAATCCCTGCTTCTGGTGTCGTCGTCACTTCCATTTTGAATAACCCGTGGAGTAATCAACTACTTGCTGTCAAACAATAAAATGCGGAGAAGCAACGGCCTCGCCGCCGGCGCTGATGCGGCGCCGCCACCGCTACCGCTACCCGTGGACGTGCTCCTGTTCGATGTACACACGCTCTCAGATCTCATGGACATCGACGTATCGCAGTGCAGCGCCTCATCTGTCTGCGCCGCCAGTCCGTCCGTCACCACGAGCAGCCACAGCTGTAGCAGCTCCGCCGAGGACGAGGAGGAGGAAGATCACGAGGACATGTGGCAGCGCCCGAGCATGAACGACGCGCTCATGGACGCGATACTTTTTCAAGATATCGAGACGTTGCTCATCTCGCATCCGAGTGGTGGCGATACGGCGCATGCGATGGCGCTCCAGATCCCACACACGCCTGTTGCTGGTGCTTCGTCCTCTTCTTCCCACATGCAGAGCGTAGAGGCGTACTCGCCCATGCCGTTTGCTTCGCAGCAGAAAGAAGACGCAACGATGATCCCGATGGAGACCGTTCTGGACTGGCTGAGCAATGCCGTGCCAGCGGATACAGGTGTACCATCCCCGTCGTCACATCAGACACAGGAAGAATGCATTGGTGGCGATGATGGTGATGGTGATGCGGAGATGACCGACGTCGATGCGTCCGAAGATATGGAGGTGAGCAACAAGGCCTACAGTGTACGTATCTTCTTCGTTGTCGGTATTCTTATCTCTATGTGCATCGATTCTGACGGTTCCTACTCATGTATGTCCTGACAATACAGCGCGAGCGCGAACTGCTGGAGCGCGAGATCAAGTTCCTCGAGGCGCAACGCGAGTTTCTGCAGTTCAAGGCGAACGCCGCGTCGGCTGCGATCAGCGCGCTCGTAGGCAGTGAAGATGACGAAGCCCATCGACTGCAAGCTGAGCAAGAGAAACACAACTTTCAGGTCGCTACGAGGCACAAGGCCATGCTCGCGAACCTTGCGATCCAGCAGCAGAAAAGCGTGCAGGATCTCGAGCTCTTGCTGCTACAGTCGCCTCTGAACAACTACGTACGTGTGTGCTGACAAGGTATCTCCATGTGCTATGTACTCACCATACAGCTATACTGTTGTGCGATTGACAAATGCAGAGAGCGACGCTGATGACGCCGATGGAGTCACACATCAAGCTCTGCCGCGATCCGGTCAAGCGGCGCGCCACGCTATTGTCAATTCGAGACGCGAAGATTGACTCGACCCGGCAGTTCATCGAGTACCAAGCGCGCCACATCGACGCGGACCGCGAGTTTTTCTATCTGGACACGTTTGAGAAGTTTGGTAAGTTCTTCACCGTCGACTTCAGCGTCTCGAAGCTACACCAGACGACCGTCGCAGAAGTTGCAGACATCATCCAGGACTACTTCGTGACCACCCACGACGGCATTTCGCAGATGCTCGGTTGCGTCACAAATCGAGAGGTATGGGGACGCAAGTCGACATGTTGGTAAAGGATTCATATATCAATGAGTTGACTTACCAGTTGTGTATTGTGTGCACCAAACAGTTCTTCGACGGTATGGAGCACACTTTCCTGAATGCGCGCATCGTGGACCGCGTCGACATCCCAAAGCGCCACCCGCTTGACCGAGGCTTCGTGGTGCAGGAGTCGAACGTGGTGTTCTACCGGAAGAACCTCGGCGACGCGACGGTCATGATGTGCGACTACATCGACGAAGATGAGCTGCACCCGTACCGCACGAGTGGACGCATCCGCAAGGACATCTCTGTTGGGTACGTTGAAGAGGTTTGTTTTGTGGTTGCTGCATTTCATACCTTCGTTCTCATGTGCTTGCTTGTTTCTTTGTCAACTGCAGGATCATGCTGAGTCCGCATGTGAACACTGACGGTTCGTCAAGCGTGGTCATGAAGCGCTTCTCGTTTATCAAGAATCACTTTGGGAAGAAGCAGCCGACGCCCGAGATCCTGCAGGCGATCTCGACACGTGTCATCCTATGGGGCCAGGCAGTGCGCTCGTGCATCGTTCGAAGGCGGCGGCCGAAGGACAAACCCATCTGGATCAAGTACACGTTCCCTCGTGTACCGCCAAAAGTGACAACAGCTCCTCCACAAGATACGACGTCTGGCAATAGCTCCAGTATCAGTGACAGCACAGCAACGACGGGTGGATCTGACACAGGACCACCTTCAGCTGACGAGGCTCTCATCACGGAGCGATGAAGGCTGTGTCTGGAGAGGGCGGATGAGTCGGTGGAAGTGTATTGAAAATGAACGTATCTAATGATTATCTTCTGAAATGTGTATGGGTTGCAGACCTGGGGCTCAATAGAATGCCGGAGAGCTTAATTCAAAAGATTGTGTTGTGAACTCCATAAGGTCAGCTGCAGTGCGCTCTTGAGCTCGCGGCACACGAACAAGCGCTGGAACGGGTGGTCGGCGTCCTGCACTGACGCGATAGCCTTGCTCTAGTTCGCCTTCGTAAACTATACACTCTCTCCAAAGGAGCACCTGTCTACATTGAAGAAACTCACCAAGTGAATCGTGAACCAGCGCATTCACTCTCTTACCCAGCGGCTTGCCGTTGCGGAGGAGCATGAGGTTGCGCAACAGGTAACGAGCTCAGGTGATTGAGGTGCGGCGGGATCGAATACACTCGGCCGCTGAAGTTCATTTGTGTGGGTAATGAAGCGGCTTTGCGCCTTTGAGTCGCCTGCAAGAGCATGTGCTGTAGAGTGTGTCACCACGCACCGTGCGGCTCCTGGTTGCGCTGTTGAATCGGGCACAAAAATGACACATGCACAGCCAATATAGTGTGAATATCACGATTGAATCTGTTTCACGGCAGTTGTCCGCACACCAACAGAAGCGCGAGCGCTTTGCCACGTTTGAGCGCTCCTCCACGACGATGAGCATGCGTGGGAAGCACGGCGAGTTGAGATGAGGGAAGCAACACGACGTCGGGGACGACGGCTTGACTGCACTAAGCAAACTGATTGAACGGACTGCTCGATGAAGTGCATGAAGGACATGTATGAAGCGAATGGCAACCGCCCGCACGCGCGCCACAGGTGGATGCCCTCACCTTGTAGCGCACGCGCAGGCGACTTGCTGGAATATCCACCTGATTCTCAATCGCCCTAGTTGCTTCCGTGTCTTCGAGTACGCTTCTTGAGCACGCCACTCGATCGGTAGGAGTGGGATTCCATTGAGATTGCCTTAAACTCATTGAGATGCTTATCGAACTCTGTATCTGCGTAGAGTATCGTCATGTGCTTGTAGTTGCTCTCGAAGTCATTCTTCGACAAATTCACCGTGCCGTCGATACGGGGTTCTTGTCAAGAAGACAGAATTGGAAACAAGCATGCTATTTCTTCCAGCATGACTGAATGAAGACTCACCTGTCGAAGTGTAGCAATTTGCGAGCCCTTAAATGAAGCTTCATGAGCGTCCGTCAACATCTCGATGCGGATTGGGTGAGCGTAAGGTGTAGCGTTTTTGTTCGTGTCGTTCCGGTGCTGGTTCGAAATGAGCGCAGAGGCGATCTGCAACAGCACGGACACAATATGTCAGTATGAGTACCAACCAACACACTACGAACCCAAACATATAGACACTCACTGGCTCGTATGTCAAAATGCACATGCAGATAAAAGGTGTTGGTGAGCAGCGCGGATGGCTCGAGGCACTGCCTCAGTCGCACCAAACGATTTCTTCATGCCATCAGGATTCCTCGTCCTGCCGAAAAAGGTCTTGGTATTCTTGATAGAGTTTGTACTCAGATAGCGCTTCAGTGTCGTCCGAGAGCGACGCTCCAAAGAGTCGAACGAGCGTTTGCCAGTGCTCTGCCAATAAATGCTAGGCGATGGCAGGCAAACTACTGCTGGTGCACCTCCTGCATGTCGGCAGTCAGAGCTACCTGGACGATCCGCTGGCACGGCGTCGATGCTGCGTGCTTTGAGGTGGTTGTACGCAGTCTGAATCAAGAAGCCAGCGTCGGCGATTCCCTGCAAATCACTAAATGTCATTACGCTGTTAGTGGCGCTTTCCTATTTACTACTACCTAGAATATGCAAAAACATGGTTTTTCCGTATGATCCACTCTTTGGAAATGTGAGTATAGTGAAATCAAATGAAACATGATAGGTCTGGAATGACCAGGTTGGTCGTCGTCCGGTGTTGGATCTTGGTCTGGTGGCACAGTGGTTGGGCTATTTCCTGCAGATCACACATACCATGATGACACCGTCACTTATGGTATTGCACTCGCCGAGTCTTGGATAGTGGGTACTTCACGTGCTCATCATGTCGAAATGAAGCTCTACTCAAATTGGAGCTCGTCAGCGGCTCTGGCGTGCTGTTGTTTTTGAATCGAATTTTTCGCTAATTTTTGGACATAGCGAGCATATCCTGTATTAATACATACACTAGAAAGTCTTAACGTTTGTTATTGAACAGAACTAACAACACTTTACGCATATTCTATTTTACTCTAGTCAAACGGCAAGTCAAACGCCTTGATAGGTACTGTGTGAAATACAATCTGACCTGACATTTACGCAGGCACTGGTACCTATTCGCAAAATACATGGAGGAAGCTCCATATAGTATCCTGGACCTGAGTCCTTGTTCAGCATATCCCTTCTCTCGCATGTTTTTCGTTCTCGTCCACTCGCTCCACTACCTTGAATCATCTCTTTGCTTTCCTCGAGGCAGATTACGCAACCCATCCAACTGACTATCTACCAATGAGAAGGTGGTATTTTGTCAAAATATTAGGAAAGCGCTTTTATAGCCAATCAAACTGTAATCAGAATGATGGTCTAAAGTGTGTCTGAGTGTTGGTCGTAGCGTCTAATTGCGGAGACCCGTCTGGAGAAGTGACGCCACCATTTTTCCACACTTGGTTCCACTAAGCCTCTTTTCGAACGGCAATTTTATTTCAGTCTTTAAAACTGTCCGCCCGTCCGCCCTGATCCGTCCGCCGTCCGCTCTTGCTTGTTTCATTCTTCCTCTGCTTCCAACAACAGGGACATAGTGGAACCAAGTGATTTCTCTTGTTTGCCTTGACACCTCGCGCCTCTCGCTCCTCCTCTCCTCTTTCGTTTCGTTCGAGAACAAAACAAGTTAAGTGCAGCAAAGCACTCGCCACGAAGCGCTCACTAGGAAGGAACTGACTGGTTGACTGACGGTCCCTGCCCGGAGCTCTCTCGACGACGCCCTCCCCCCTCAAATCCCTTCCTCTACCTACTTACCCCTCTCGAGCTAACGAGATGGCGGCCGCGACGACGTTCCCCGATGACTTCTCGCTCGAGAACGAGCTGCTCCAGTTCGTGGATGACCACGCGTCGTTCAGCGTGCCCGCGGCAGCACAAGTCCAAGCGTCGACCCAAGCGCAGACGACGACGAGTGCGACCGTGGACGACCTGCTTAACAGCAGCTTCTTCGGACTCGAGTCGATCATGGACACGGAAGGCATCTGCGACCCGACGGACTCGGAGTGCATCAACGCGATCGCCGAGTGCGACCGTGCTCTGAATGTCACGGCGGGCTTTGGCGTCCTCGCGCCGTCGTCTGCGAATACCGACAACGATAACACCGACCATGATGATGCGGCCTTTTCTGAGTTCCTGATCAACGGTGAGGCGTTCCTGAACGAGATGGAGAAGGTGGTGAAGATGGACATGAACACGAACAGCAGCTTCCTCGTGATGAACTCGTCGTTTTCGCACACGTCCAACTCGTCGTCCTCGTCCCCTTCTTCGTCGTCCTCGTCGCCAAGAAACGTCCAGGACTTGGACGTTGACGCACTCACGGACGCGGACGTGATGTCGTCGCCGTGCCCGAGCTCGTGCCCAAGCAGCAAGAATGAGTTCATGAACTCTCCCGCGCGCGGCGACTTTGACGACCTCGAGTGCACGCTGCTGAAGGACCAGGAGCTGTGGGGTGTGGCGGCGCCTGAAAAGCAGAACCACCACCAGCAACAACAGCAGCAGGAGCAGGAACAGGCTGACTTTATGATGCAGGCATCGCAAATGATCCAGAACCACCACGGGATGGCGTACTGGGCCAACCCCCCAGTGGCGACAGCGATCGACCTCACTGCCGAAGACGAGACCGAGGTGGAGGAGGACATCGACGTGGATGTCGAGGACGTCGAGAGTTACAACGAGGCGGACGTGGAGCTCAAGGTCCAGAACGACGCCGAGCTGCTGCAGAAGGAGGCCAAGTATTTGGAGGCGCAGTACGACTACCTGCTCTCGCGCGCCAAGTCGACTCGCCCACAGCGCGCGAACATCAAGGCGAAGCGCGGCCGCGGCAAGGACGCGGTCGCCAAGAGCACGCAGGACGGGAAGATCCTGAACGAGCTCGTGTCGCAGCAGCAGGTGTACCTGGACAACTTCAAGGCCATGCTCTCATTCGCGCCCGTGAACGACGTGGTACGTGACCACTCCCTGTATCCAAATCATGCCTATACCTGTGATTCTCATTCATTGTTTTTCGCTTTGTTGTGTATGGCAGCGCCTCGCTTTAATGACGCCCATGGAGTCGTACATCCACCTGGGCCACGACTTTGACGACCGGCGGCGCACGATCCTGGCGCTGCGCGAGGAGAAGCTGGACATGACGTTCAAGTACATTGAGCAGAAGTCGCAGGGTTTGAACCTGGACCAGCCGTACCAGTACTCGGACATGTTTGAGAAATTCGGCAAGAACTACTGCGTGAACTTCGCGATCTCCAAGTACGAGGACGTGGGCGTGCTGGCGGTGGCCGGCGCCATCTACGAGCAGATCGCCGGCAAGGACGAGGCGCTGGCGGGCTCCATGGGCTGTCTCACCGTGCGCGAGTCGTACGACCAGATCCGGTGTAACTTTATGCACCAGCGCATCGTGTCGAGCATGCAGTGGAACGAGGACGAAGCATCGACGATGCCGGACGTGGAAAGCAACGCGCTCTTCTACAGCCGCTTCGAGGACAACGTGGCGATCATGGCGACCGACTACATCGACCAAGATGACCTGCATCCGTATCAAGACTCGGAGCGCATCCGTAAGGACGTCTCGAGCGGCGTGGTGCTGACCGGTCACGTGGACGCGAACGGCAGGAACTACGTGATCATGAAGCGCTTTCTCATGGCCAAGTTCCACATGTACCCGCACAAGATCTCGCAGGAGCAGCAGGACAAGTTTTTCTCCAAGATGCCCATGTGTCACGACAAGATGAAGACGCTGATCGTCGACAAGCTCGCGCGCAAGGAGGAAGGCGTCTTCCACGGCTGCACAGGGGTCAAGGCCCATCACACATGAGTCCGTTGGCGGCAGCCGCCACCCATTATTACGTATTTCACAAAAACAAGGATCTCTCTGCATATCGCCAACCAGCAGCAGGTCGTTTGACTAAGTCGCCACGCTTGACGCACAATGTATTGATGGATGTACACTTTGCTTGGCTCTTGAGTGAAGTCTTGTTCGGCTCTGAAGATGATAGCCAATGGGGCTTAGTTGCCTGGACCGCGGGCCGCGACCTCCCAGACGTGCTCGACCGCGCCATTGCGGAAGCCCACAACAAAGTCGTAGAGGTTGGTCGTCGGGTCGCAGTGGCCGGGCGTCAGCAGCAGCTTCTTGCCGAGAGGCGGCATCGGGATCGCAGACTTTGGGGTCGCCGCCATTGGCACGAGAATGCCGTGCTCGTCGCCGCCGCCCTGGTACTCGAGCGACGGCAGCGCGCTCGCGTCGATCGACGAGAACACGAGCGGTGCGCCCGAGTCCAGTGACACGGCCTTCATACCCGCATCCACGACTGCGCGCGGCGCGCTCTCGTTCGTGCTCATGACGGTTGTGAGTACGAAGAGGCTCTGCTCCCACTCGCGTACCTTGTGGCCGTCCTGGCCGAGGTTGCGCGCGTAGTCGGCGTCGTTGAAAAGGTACGAGCCCGGCTGCACTTCCGTGAACACGCCGCTCTGCGCCTCCAGCAGATACGTGCCAGTGCCGCCGCCCGTGACGATGTCACAATTGAGGCCGTTGTTGTGGAACGCATCACGCACACGCTTGGCCTTGTCTGCGACCGCCGCGATCACCTTGGCCTTCTCGGCGTAGCTGCGGATGTGCTGCGCTGAGCCGTGGTACGCCTGGATGCCGCGTAGCTCGAGATGCTTGCTCGCGTGGATCTGCTTGGCGAGCACGAGCGCCTGGTCCACAGTGTCGACGCCGCAGCGGTTCTGACCGACGTTCACGTCCACGAGCGCGCGGAACGTGACGTCAAACGCGGTCGCGACCGCCGTCGCCTGGCGCATCGTCTCCTCGTGGTCAAAGATGAGCGTCACGACGCCGCCGTCGCGCGCGATCTGCGCCATGCGCTCGTAGCGCGACGCGCCGTAGATCTCGTTGCTGAGCAGTAAATCGTTGACGCCGCCGGCAAACATGGCCTCGGCCTCTGCCACTTTCTGACAGCAGAGCCCCACCGCCTGTTGCAGACACACACATACACGTGAGAGAGTGAGTGTTTGAATACACTGTGAGCCATTTGCTAGCACAGTACGAAAGCCAAGCGTACGCGTGAGTGCTGAAGCTGCAGGCGGCCGATCTCGGCGCACTTGTGGGCCTTGGCGTGCGGACGGATCGCGACGGCGTGCGAAGTCGCACCCTTCAGCGAGTGCGGCAGCGCCACCAGGTTCTTCTCCATCTGCACACACACACAACAACATCACCATTCATTAATCAACATAGTACCAGTAGCGGTGGGATTTGCCAGCATGCAGCATCACCAACGCACCGCATCAAGGTCGACGACGAGACAGGGCGTCTCGACGTTCTCGAGCCGGTCGCCGATGCTCGCGGGGCGGCGGCGCGTGACTGTCGCCAACGCAGCAGACGCGTGACGTCCGCTGGTCGCAAAGTACCGACGCGCAACGCCACTGCTGAGCGCCAGGGCCGCTGCAGTGACGCCCACGGCCGCGAGCGTTGGCGCAGCGGATCCTCCAGCGCGCCACATGTTCCTTTGGATGGATCGATTTTGCTTTGTGTGAGTTCGAAAAGAGCGCAATTGACGGCTCTGCAATACTGTATTAACTATGTCATAAGCGACATTAACGTTTGTCCTCATAACTATTGCCGCCGTTTTGGTCAAGACTTAACAATAGGAATCTCTGGTACAAACCAGAATTTAAAATTTCCACTTCATTTTCCAAAATTTAGGTATCCTAGACGAGCGGACAAGGATAAACGACGGACGGACCTTCATCAAGACCTTCAAGATCAGAAGTCGGCGCCAGACATCAGGTTCGCGAACGGGTACACCGTCCTTCATGAGCTGGTAGAAGTACCGCTGGGTCTTGTCCGCCGCCTCCTTGAGCAATAGCGGCGGGCTCGGAGGTCCCGACAGCAAAAATAGTCCGAAAATTGAGATGAATCTGTGAATCCTTTTTGGTCGGCGCGATTTTCGACCATTTTGCTATAAACTCGATTGTTGGTTTTTGTCAGAATCATGAAGCAACCGTGGGTCGTCGCTGCTGCCGGCGGCGCATGTGCTAAAGCTACGAATGCGCCTGCTACTGCACTAGAAGCAACACAACCAGCCGTCACTGTTGCAGCTGCAGTCGCCCAAGTCGACGTGAGCTCACCCAGCAATAAAGTGCGAGACGACGACGCCGCTGAATCCGCAACGCACACGTCCGGTGAATCGACGCACTCTGAGCCGTCCAGCTCGCCCACGAGCCAAAGCTATACCAACAGCCACAGCAAGAAGCGCCCAAGTAGTTCATCTGCAACAATATCAGCAAATGATACGGCCGAGCCAGCGAAGCGCAAGCCCCGATCGCAATGGTACGCGCTGCAAAAGGTACCGAAAACCATTGCCATCGTCAGATATCATAATATACTCACCTAATTGTATGCATGCTGACTAATTGGCCATTTTGCTTTATTATTAATGAATAGGAAGAGAAGGCGCTGCTGCTGAATGAGGCCAAGTATCTGGAGGCACGACTCGACTTCCTCGCGGCGCTACCGCAGAACGCAACGGCAGCGCGCGCGCTCGAGCGCCTCGAGCGGGAGAACCGCTTGCTGCGCGACGCTATGAAGAATCAACAGTTCGATCTCGCGAGCGCACAGTCCGCGCTCGCCAACCAGTCGGTGCGCCCTATAACATAGCATAGCATATTGCTGTAGCCACTACAGTTGTTATCGGGACTCACGACTGCCTACCATATCGATCCACCTATAGACGAAGCAGCAGAGCCCGTTTGAGCGGTACATCCACTTGGGCCGCGATCTAAGCGCGCGCCACGCTGCGCTGGTGGCGCTCAAGAGTGAGACGCTGCGCGACGCAGAGCGGTACCTGAGGGAGCGCTCACGATTCCTGGACGTGACGCAGAAGTACTCGTCCATGGAGAAGTCGACGACGCCGAGCGGGGACTTTGTGATCCAGGTCTTCGAGATGATGCCGCTGCAGAGCGTGCCGAGCGTGCGGCTCGTCTATGACGCGCTCCGATTCTTCTTCTTCAACATGGACATCTCGCTCACCGAGTCCTCGGGCGAGCTCGTTGTGCGCGAGGGGAAAGACGAACTCGCGGAGCAGAACGTGTGCCAGCAGCGGCTGCTGCGCTCCGCGAGCTGCGGTGTGCAAATCGAGTCCAACTGCGCGATGCTCGGCAGCTACAGCACTAAAGACGACGAGAACGGCTTTGGTCGCGAGTACGCGGTCGTCACGATGGACTTTGTCAACGACGACGAGCTCTATCCTTATAAACCCCACGAGCGGCTGCGCCACGACATCAGCGCGGCGATCTCGCTGCGCACGTTCCCGCGCAAAGTGTCGACTGTGAGTGATGGTTGTGAAAATGGTGGAAGCGATGACGAAGAGTTTGAGATCGTGCTGTGTCGCTCGTACTTCTCCAAGCTGCACCACTCAGACGAGCTCGTCGTACCGCCCGAGGTGTTCGACAACATCGTGTTGGACGCTGACATGTGCTCGCGCGAGATCCTGCGCACGGTCTACGACCTCGTGCATCGCATGAGCCAGAGCGACGGCCCTGAGCCTGAGCAGGCTGCGCTGTTGAGTTGAGCTGAGCTGAGTGGAATTGTGCATGTCGAAAGAGAAGAGGTCTTCGTGTTTCATTTGATTTGAGTTGCAAGTGAGGCTTACTTTCCACCTCCAATAGCATTATGAATCCAAGCTCAAGCTCAATCTGTCAATGCTAATGCTGCTTGGTCGGTTGGTCGAAGCGCTCCCCAAAAGAGCAGTGGGATTGAACGAAACGAGCTAATAAGATATGTTGATGCCCGAGGCTGGTTGATGTCGCAGGCAAGGTTGATGCCGCATGAAGGTTGACGCCTGTGAGCAAGAAGATCAGGATGACTGGGCTGGCTCTTCGTCCAAACGAACGGACATCGAAGTTAGCGCCTGGAGGTCCATGCAACAAAAAGCGAAGATCACTTCTTTCTCTTCCAGGTGAGCCTTTCTTAGTGGGGGGGGGGGGGGGGGGG